>VOMN01076859.1:0-13489 GCA_014899125.1 Orchestia grillus | reverse complement strand
TGTGTAGAACGTGTGTCACGCACGCGGCGGCCATCTCCCGGCGGCCGCTCGTCTGCCCGCTCGCTGCCCTCAAAGACTTCACCTTCCTTCACTTAAATAAATTTTTACCAATCGTCAAGCGAACGTTGTGACATTGCCGGATTAAGGAAGCGGCGTTGTGGCGCGCCGCTGAGTGGCTCCAGTCTACGAGGACGCCCAGAAGTTCGTTATTGAAAATGTTTGTGCTGACTTTGACTTTTGCACACAGACATTTACGTACACACACACATCACACATGCTCGCACACATGCACGCAGACGTACCCGCCACTTCGATATAATTGGGCCCATTTATTCATTTCCTAAGTCGCTTATTTATTTTTTACATATAGCTCAGTCCACATGTATTTCTAACAAACTGCTTCTTAAACAACGCGGGACAACTAGCATTCTCATGCTAGATCCCTCCCCCCCGGTCCCTGCTCTCTGGACTGTCACCCATGAGGGACAACAAGCCTGCACCTCCCCACACACACCCCTTGCGATTTCTTTCATTTATTTCTCTCATCATGAAGAAGCTATGTGTGATGCGTGAAAAAATATCCTCCGCGCTCTGTTTTTACTGACGAGTTTAAAGATAAAAATTACTAAAAGCTTCATTGGAGTCATCGTGCATAGTCATGTTATTTCGTAACGGTCACCGCAGTCTTTCTTGTATGTAAGATACGGCACACTGGAGTCGTATACAGGATACCCGTAACTACAGGGTGACGCAAAAAAAGGAAACCCATTTGACTGTAAGCCAACATTTATCTAGGATTTGTATCATGAATACCAACATTTTTGCTATAATCTAAGTATTACTATTACTATACAAATGTTGGTGTTCATGATACAAATCCTAGATAAATGTTGGCTTACAGTCAATTGGGTTTCCTTTTTTTTGCGTCACCCTGTATGTATATGAGCTTCCACCAGTGCCGCCCTCTGTAGCCCGTCCAAAGTGTGCGACCTGAGGCTGGCGCGTCCCTGGGTGAGACGCTTTACTATAATGCTCATGCAAGTCAAACAAAAGGTCTCGACTTGGGCTTTCACTTCTCCCATTACCGCGCCTTTTGTTTCCCGGAAATTTATTTGGAATTTATTAGAGTAGGGCATACGAGCCGCTGGCTCATTCCACGTGGAATTGTGCGTGCGGTCTTGTTTTTTTCTAGCTATCATTTTACGTATGATGAACGCTGTTCGGATTAGCCGCCTTACAATGTGTAGTGTCATTGATGGCGGGTCATAGTTTTTGCGCGCTATTTCTTCACTCGCCGTGCTAGCAAAAATATCTGGAATAGTTTTTTTTTCTCAACAGCGCCGAGGAATTCCGGGAAGTCTCTGAGGGCAACAAGGAAATTGCATTGGGAGATAAATTACTAAGCATTTTTTGCAGTGGGTACTGAAGGAGAAGAATATCATATGAAGACTCGTCTTTATGTTTTTTCTCCTTATGGTACGACTTAACCAATGAATTTGATAGAAAATATTTCGATAGAAGAAAAATCTCGAAGGAGTCCGTCTTGCTCGAGTTTGGTAGCACGCATACATCGCTGTGCAGGTATCCTGGCTACGCCTCTGCTGTTCGTCCCCTGAAATGCGAAGCTCATTTATAGGTAATTTATTCTTTATTTACAGGTAATTTATTCTTCATTTACAGGTAATTTATTCTACATTTACAGGTAATTTGTTCTGCATTTACAGGTAATTTATTTTTCATTTTCAGGTAATTTATTCTTCATTTACGGGTAATTTATTCTTCATTTTTAGAAAATTTATTCTTCGTGTTTGAAAACGGTGACGAATTTCATTTCAGTCTTGGCAGACGAAACATTTCTCACATGTTTTTCACAGGATCAGGTACTGTAAAAACGTTTTGTTATTTGGCTACTAAAGCAGCGATGTGAGTGCGATCGTGTAGTTGAATGAGGTCAAAGTTCCATTCATATCTTAACCTTCCATTAGCGCATGTTGCGGTGCTGTCGTTATTTGCGAACGTGATTATTGATCACGCCTGTTTTCAATTTCAATTAATATTTTTTTCAATACGCGATATTACTGGTGTTAATTTTCGATAGACGTTACAAGTTTTACCGCTGTATTATGCAACGGGATCAATCTACACGGCGTTTTATTTTACTTAGTCCACAATTTCGTGACGCCGCGTCTATTTATTCTTCATAAAATAGCATGTTCCATGCGCTCGGAATTTGGTAACGGCCAATTCTCATCACCCTTTACCCCGCCCGTGCATCGCGAATTCCATGCTGGAAGACTGGCGCAGGGCAGGCCTGTTCTTGTAGTTAATATTGAAGATGCCAGTTACACAGTGGTGTTGTGACTACATAATAGTCGAGTAGATCTTACTCGCTTGTTATTATAACTACGTAATATTTCAACTGGATTTTGCTGAGTGGACATTGAAATTGCTTGTGACTTTGTGTCCATTTTAGAGTCCCGGTGCCGTAGAGACGTGAGCGATTCTCAAGTCAGTAAAATGAAAGCAATTCGTTGTAGGAGCGAACATCTCGAGGTGCCAATCGTGGAGGACTTGCGACCCTCTGGAGTCGTGGGAGGTTCTTTTTGTTAACAGGGTAAGGGGGATGGGGTGTAAATCTTGTTGTGGTGTCAATTTGTGGAATTTTCTCGTACAACTTATTTTGTTGTAATATTGCAAGGGAGCAGCGCGCGCGGCCTGGCCGTTGTCGGAGCGTCGTGCTGGACTCTCTTATAGAGACGTATTGTGTGGGCCAAATGGCTTTAAGCGGCGGCACCCCAGTGTGACCCGGGCGTGAAGGCCAAACATCTCCAAGGTGTCTGATGAAAGGGTAGGTCACGGGTACGGCTGTTGTAAAGTTCGTCCTGCGTAAAAAAATTAACTCATTTTTTTCACGAGGTGCGAATTGGGGAGAAGAAGAGAGATGGGGGTGGAAGGTAGGAGAGAGAGGGGGTCGTGTGTGTGTGTGCAGGACTGCAGTTTATTGCGCCCATTGATGGGCCCTTGAGACAGAATAGGTCCCAACTGCCGATGTGGGGCCCGGGCCCGTGTTGTGGTCCATCGTGGTTTATGAGCTCGAGTTGTGTGGTGTGCGCCACAGGCGCTCTGAGGAGGAGTTCACGTGCTTTGTGCACGAACTGCCGTGCGTCGGATAGAGAGGCTGTGTTCTCCTGCCCAGGTGTGCGACTAGGAAGCTGCGGCCATGTTGGACAAGGGCTACACAGGCGGCCATGTTGGACAAGGGCTACACATGCGGCCATGTTGGACAAGCGCTACACAAGGGGCCATGTTGGACAAGCGCTACGCAGGCGGCCATGTTGGACAAGCGCTACGCAGGCGGCCATGTTGAACAAGCGCTACACAGGCAGCCATGTTGGACACCTCCAGTCGTTAACGCGGCCGGAGTATCCTGTATACGAGCCCACATCATCGCCTAAGCGTCCAGAATTGTCCCGATTTTCACGGTAGCGAGAGCGCTAGGTGCCGTGTCAACCGGACGACGCTCTCCTTTCTTGTCAAAAACTATTTGTTACAAACTCTAAAGGTCCAACTTTAGATGAGGCTGCATTTAGCTTGGTAGAAACTGGGTGCAGTCCTATGTATGCATGCATTGGAACGTAATTGAACTTCTCACGAAAAACTACCAGCAAACTTCAGAAACGAAACTGTATTGTCCTTGCGGTAGATTAAGGGTTGGCTCTGTAGTGATTGACTTGTTTCTTAAGTGAACGAAATGTTACATAAATATACGTTTGTATTTTACGTACTTGGGTGGATATATTCTGTCACCTCAGTTTCGAACGAAGCAATTGGAATTTGAGACTATGCTTAATTATTTCTATTGTTCTTCAGGCCTGACAGTGATCCATAAATGCTAAAAAGCTCCAATTTAATTTCAGGTAAATTCCCCCAGTTATTAGAGATGTGGACTAGACTGAGTGGGGGAGAGGGGGAACATCTTTAGAATTCTGTTCCATTTATGATATATTTATGAAAATCAGAATAATTAACTTTAATTTAAATATTGAATACGTAATGTATGTTTCAAATATCTAGGCTACTCTCAAGACCAAAGATCTGATAGATTCACCAGACAACTCGGTAACCTTATTTGATTACGACATCTTCACTTCTAATGTCTAGCAGAAGTCGAATTGTGAACATGGTGTTTTCGTGCGGTTATTTACAGAATACAACAAATTATCGTTATTTGTGTATCTAGGTAAGCTCAATTTCAATGGGAATTATGTCTTCACGGAGAGAAAGGACACTCCGTCCACCCCCCTCCCCAGTACGAGGGCCACAAGACGTGCGCTGTAGACAGGCAGCTGCGCTGGGCCACCGCGTGCCGTCATTACTGTCAGCCGCGGCTGGCTTGCGTGACACTTTATGGCCCCGCCGTTACGGTGGACGAGGAGACGTCATTCGGTGTGACGCACCAGGGACGTGGGGAACTTGAGCGACGGCTCGGGAGATGAGCGTCTGATGCTGGAAGAGCTGGGCAGTGACGAGCGGCTGTCATGAGGAGGGGAAGAGCTGGGCAGTGACCAGCGGCTGTCATAGGGAGGGGAAGTGTGGACAGCTTCAGCTTTACCCTCGGTCGTCGGAGAGGACGCCGCGAAGCGCTTGAGGAGCGCTCTGGTACCCACACCCTCCTTCCTCCCCTTTGCTTTGATCTTGTTCCCTGGGATAAGCCACGCCAAGAATTCATCTTACGAGTTTTTTTTTTGAGACATGAAAAATCGAAAGCTTCGGTTATAAACTACAGGAAAACCGTTCACGTTAAAAAAAAACTCAACATAATCTGTGTGACGGTTTACGAGTGTGTGGCCTTTGGTGATCTTTTCTGGCGTCGTGTAAACGCGGCATTCATCCAGTGTACTGCGCGAATGTTGCCGAGGGATGTTATTTGTGTACCGAGTGTCGCTTACTTTTTCTGGTATCGTATGTACACCTGTTAGGTATCCTATTTACCTGTCATGTATTCTATATACCTGTCAGGTATTCTATATACCTGTTACGTATTGTGTATACCTGTCAAGTATGCTATATACCTGTCAGGTTATGCTACATACTTGTCCGGCATGGTACACAGATATCAAATAACGGAAATACTTGTCAAATGTCGTGAATACTTGTCAGGCATCACATTTATTTCTCAAGTATTGTGCACATGTTTAAAATCCCCAAATCTTGGGTCCCTCGTTTAGTGGTGTATTTAAACGAGAATATTGACTTGTTTCTTCGCCGTAAAATCCTTGCCCGTATTTAGGATACGCACTCGATGTAAAAAATTCACCTCCGTGAGCGCAGCGCACCTTTACATGGGAGCAAATCCTGAAAAAAACATTCGTTTTACTGACCGTATTCGAGACGAAGTGACATTGAATATTTAAGTGCACTCAAAATGTCCACCATTTAACATCATTCTCATCATCGAACAAGGTGACCATCAGTCAAGTTGCCCTTGAGGAGACATGCACCTTTTCATGAAGACATATGAAGACGAGCGGAGAATGTGACGGGACGTTCCATAGTAATTCCAATCTTGGTGTTACCTTGCTCCTCTTGTGCCCTTTGTCTTATCTTCTTCATTGTTAGCTCTGTTGTTCAGGGCCAGCTAACGAACTCCACATGTATTTGATAACTGTGTCTCGCTCCTTGGTCACGTTACCTGCCTCTTTGTGATGTAAATTGTTGAAACATCAACTGGGTTCGATTGGTTTATTGCTCAAGCTTTCGTCTCTTTGTGTGGACACCGTGTTCCAATGGTCGACCTTCACACGAGTTGGGTGGTTACAGTGATGGGCACACACCTTAGTAAACCCTTTATGGGGCGGCGCTCGTCTTGAACCTCAACCCCTCGATACTTTGATCCTAGTCTGTAACGTTTCTTGGCCGCTGCATGCATAATTATGGGGAATTTTGACCGCGCGCGACTATTTTGATCGAATTTTTTAGAAATTTATCGATAGGACCGCGAGAAAGATTGGTTTTTATGTTTCGGGGCGGATTTGAAGCAATGGCTCAAGAATCACTTGAAATGGAAGTTGAAACCTCGATAATTAAAAACGAAGATTTCTAGAAGATCTTTTCTCTTCTTGAAAAAACATCATGCCTGCATACTTAAGGACTGGTGTTTGTACAAAAAAGTAATTTAGTACAAAAAATGTAAAACCTATTGGCTTACAGAAGAACTTTTTCGAGTTCGTTTTCACGTAATTCGTAGCGCCTCCGCACGTTGTGTGGAGACACTGCGGCCTGTATGCGTGTAAATAGATCCTGTGTGTTGTTGCTCCTGGACTGTCTGGCTGGGGATGAGTCTATAACATTGACCCCTGTGACCTGTACCCTCACCTCGTCCCCCCCCCCTCTGGTCCGAGGACTTGGTGACCTCGTGGCCCCTTCAGATAGCGGGCCCGTTCTCAAGAGGCTCGGCCCGTCCTGGGGGGGCCGGGCCCCTGGGGAGGCGATAAGCCGTCCGTGGCAGATTAGGAGGGCCCTTTATCGACCTAAAGGACCTTGCGGTCTCGTTTCATCAAGGTGTCGCTAGTTTTTTTTTGTAGTTAAAATGCAGACTTATTTCTCAAGTACATGAGGATGCAGCTTATTTTTCGAAAAAAGTTAAATCCAGTTTTATCTCCATAAATATATTAGAAGGCCGCTAGTTTTCCGTGAAAAGCTAATTGCAGCCTTACCGTGATATTAATTTGATCGTTGTTGGGTTAGTTCACTTGATGAAATTCTTACAATTTCTCTCACCGGATCTTTCATTCTACTAGAACGAAGGTAGTGACGGTGCTGAGACACATACAAAAACATGCTTTGATTTGTTCCGCAGCCAACGATATGACGAGCTGCCTCGTTTGTTAGCACTCGTGACGCCAAATTGAAACCTACTTAGACGGGCCTTACAAATTGAAACCTACTTAGACGGGCCTTACAAACGGAAACCTACTAGAGGCCCGTCTGCAGGAGCGAGTGTAAGGTTGCCCGACGGCGACGGAGAACTTCTGTTCACTGCGGCAGTTCCGTGCGCAGGCGCGAGGAGGCATCTTATGGAGCGCGATGAGTGGGGCTTTTTCCAGTACTAATTCATGAGGTACAGCATCCGTGAGAGTTCTGGTGATGGGGACATTCTGAAGGATTGGGAGATTGTGAGCGAGACGTGGAGTCTGAAGGAGACGTGGAGTTTCAAGGAGACGTGGAGTTTCAAGGAGACGTGGAGTCTGAAGGAAACGTGGAGTCTGAAGGAGACGTGGAGTCTGAAGGAGACGTGGAGTTTGAAGGAGACGTGGAGTTTGAAGGAGACGTGGAGTCTGAAGGAGACGTGGAGTCTGAAGGAGACGTGGAGTCTGAAGGAGACGTGGAGTTTGAAGGAGACGTGGAGTTTGAAGGAGACGTGGAGTCTGAAGGAGACGTGGAGTCTGAAGGAGACGTGGAGTCTGAAGGAGACGTGGAGTTTGAAGGAGACGTGGAGTTTGAAGGAGACGTGGAGTCTGAAGGAGACGTGGAGTCTGAAGGAGACGTGGAGTCTGAAGGAGACGTGGAGTTTGAAGGAGACGTGGAGTTTGAAGGAGACGTGGAGTCTGAAGGAGACGTGGAGTCTGAAGGAGACGTGGAGTCTGAAGGAGACGTGGAGTTTGAAGGAGACGTGGAGTTTGAAGGAGACGTGGAGTCTGAAGGAGACGTGGAGTCTGAAGGAGACGTGGAGTCTGAAGGACAAATGTCTCACAACAGCCGTATGTGCTGGAGGCCGTCCGCCATTTCTGTCCGCCATTGACCTCCCAGGCATCCCAGCGGCCAGGGTCCACCGGGTGGTGGCCAGAAGGTCGTCCGTTGGCGGGTGCCAGCTAGCGTAGCGCTCCTCACGCTGCGTGCGGCTGTTCGACGCTTAATGATCGTAATAATGAGCGCAGGGTTGTTCACAGCGTGATCTCATGTTGGTCGTAATACTGAGCGCAGGGTTGTTTACAGCGTGATCTCATGTTGGTCGTAAACGTGAGCGCAGGGTTGTTTACAGCGTGATCTCATGTTGGTCGTAAATGTAAGCGCAGGGTTGTTTACAGCGTGATCTCATGTTGGTCGTAAATTTAAGCGCAGGGTTGTTTACAGCGTGATCTCATGTTGGTCGTAAATGTGAGTGCGATGTTGCGGGGCTGTGTAAACGAAATGTTGATGCAGTACACCGCTTTGTTATTGATTGTAGGTAGTACTTGCGATGTTGGACTATTTTGATGAAGTTCATGTGCGAGAATGCCGCGGGCTTTCTGAATGCTCCGTTGAGTGCATCTCGTACGTTCTTTTGTACTAAAGCCTTGACATTGGCCTGGCCTCTAACTACACAGATCAGTGGCGTCTTACAAACAATCGACGACATGAATTATTTCAATAGTAAAGATGGTACTGACAGTGATGACGGATTGTTTGAGATCAAACACTAGGATTGTGTATGACCTCAACTAGTGCTGGTATATTTTAATTGAACTCGGTCAATGCCACCTTGTCTCGCCATCGCCGCTGGTCTGGAACGCTGTGGTGTGCGAGTGTAACACTCGCTCACTCAATACTTCTGATGGTTTTGGTATAAGACTGAAGCGTATAATTTGATGTAAAATGGTTGTATAAGACTGAAGCTAGTTTTTTGTACAAAACTAAGTGAAGTGATTATTGTGTTAAATTATGCGTTCTGTACAACTGGCGGTTGTTGCGTAGCTGTTGCAGTGCAGGGCGATCGTTGCGTTCGCTAGTCCTGACTAAGTCGGTGTTGGAAGTTACTTTTTATCAGTAGTCACAGTCATCATGTCTTGATGTACCGCACTGCTATAATGCTGCCAGTAGCTTGAACGTTCTCCCAAGTATCCGTGCTACAGTCAAATTACATACATATGTTACGAAGAAGTTTCACGAGTCTCAGGCCGTGTCCCGTACGAGTGCGTGTTTCATTAATGATTTTTTTAATCACTAGACAACACGTGATCCGTTGGGTTTAATAAAATTTATCAAAGCCAAATCGTATCCAGAAATATATCCTGTGCAGTTAAGTCGGTATCCACAATACAGGATTAAACGAAGAGTATAAATTCCGAATATCTCGGATCCGACAGACAAATCCTTCATTCCAGTATTCACTTCACTAACTTGCTCGACTTAATTCGGCTCTTCTGTTCACTGTTTCTAGCAAGCAAGACGACCAGAGTTTTAGTATTACATAGACAGATTACCTACCACTAAGGATTTCATATGTTCATTTCAGAATTATTTTTAATTTATTAATGTATAGGTCTTCCCCCATAATCTTGTCTGTAAAATCTCCTCTTTTTTTAAAAAAAGTCCTCTTAAAATTGTAATAATCTGTAGCAGAGATACGCGCGTGCACCTTATGTGTCCGGTGTTTTTACGACTCGTTGCTCTGAAAAACGCACCCTGCGACAGAGTACAAAAGCTCGGGCGAAAAATGAAAAGTCCAATTGAAGCTTTTAATTTCTGCTCATACACATCTTGTGGACGATACGCAATTGCGCATGACCGTCGGTGGACTTGGGTCACTTCTAAGGTATCCACGCTACGCTTGTAGTTAATTGGCTTATGATGCGTTGACGATCTTCAGTTAGTTTTTATTGTTAGTAACTAAAGGCTTTGTCATTAGTGAGATTAGAGGCACGAGGGTGTAGGTAAAGAATCATCACATATGCCGAAGAGACGTAAAGTACCGTGAACCCGTTACAGGAAACCTATGACACTTGGTCGGTCCTTCCCTTGACGTGTGGCGTGCAGACATTTCCGGCCCCGCGTTATAGTGAAAGATGTCCTGCATGTGTGGGAGAAACACTCGGAGAAATAGAGGCGTTAGCGCCCATTGTGAGGGAGGTGCGATGGCTGAGCTGGCGGAAGCGGACTCCTCCATCGCTACGAGAAAGGTGTCATCGTCTGTTCTCTCTTCTGAAATTCCTTGAAAACAGTTCGGACGCCCGCACCGCACTGGTGTGCCGCTCTTTTAAGAATGCCTGGTTTAATGTCTCTTTCCCAAGAGGAGCGCTGCGCAAGAGATCACCTAGAGTAAGCAACACACTACCACTCACACGACAGAGCCCCAAACTCCGTCTTCAACGTGTGTGCTGGAGTACTTGTGTTACTGGAAAGGTTACTGACCGAACCTCATTTTGACCTTATGCCCCTAGTACAGCTAGTGTTTTATGTATACAGGGTGGACCGTAAGTGATATACCTTTACCCACGTCGGTAGCACTGATACACTCAAAAACTCTTCACCCATTGTGGCAATAGTGATATAATTATTTGAAAGGGGGTTTAACGAATGGTCCACCCTATAGTTCTCACCTGTTTTTAGCCCGGTACGAACGCATTCATGCTGACTATGCTGCGTGGTTTTGTTTTGACAGTGTAAGCGTACAAATATTTCCACGTTGATGAGCGCAGTGTGTGTGTATGTATATTTATCGTTCGGTGTAGGTCACGGGACGCTGGGTGTATTTTGCGTCGGACCTGAGCAGAATTTTGCCGGAAATATCAACGTGCGCATCCGTGATGTTGATGACTTCGTGATGTTCCTGAGGACAAGTCATTTAGAACAGTTACTCGGATGGTCCTGCCAACGTCTACGTAAAATATTCAAAATTATCTTCTTAGATAGCTAATATTCAACATCAACAGAGGGACCTGCGAGCCTTGCTGTACTTCAGGGTACAGTGCTGTACACTCGGTGCACACTACTGCGCACCAGTGCACAGTACCGCACTCTCTGTGCACAGTACCGCACTCTCTGTGCACAGTACCGCACTCTCTGTGTACAGTACCGCACTCCCTGTGCACAGTACCGCACTCTCTGTGTACAGTACCGCACTCCCAGTGCACAGTTCAGTGTTGGGAGGGCGTGACCCCAGGCCGCCACACAACACCCACCCCGCGGCACACAATGAGCACAACACACCTCCCTCACCTAATGTGTCACCTCCGGTGTCGGTGGTGGTGCATGTGGCGCTTTTTTGCTTCAGTCCTATTGCATTGTCGCGTTTTTTTGGGGGCGACAATTGTCGAATTGACCCCTCCCCCAGTGGGGGGAGGGGGCTGTTGTATTGGGTGTGTAGGGCCTGTGTGGGCGTGTTGTATTAGGTGCGTAGGGCCTGTGTGGGCGTGTGATGTGTTATATTGAGCGTTCAGAGCCTATGTGGGCGTGCGTTGAAGGTGTTGAGGGCGTACGTGTAAAGCTGCAACATATCGCCGCAGCTGCAGCTGTTCCTGCCACTAAACGTACATTCGTCGTCTGCGTTGGACGCTTTCTGACGCTCGATGGCATCGTGTGTGCTGAGTGTGTGATGAGAGTGTTGCTGGCGTTGTGCTGTTGCACGCAACTCTGTCGCGCGAGGTATATACCATGCTGGTGTGTACTCCCCGTCTCGCGAGGTGTGTGCCATGCTGGTGTGTACTTCATGAGAAGTACTACACTTTAGCCACTCGCTACTTCGCTGCTGGCATCATGTATCTACCCTCTGGACCATTACAGTACTGGATCCAGAGTACAGTCGTCACCCTCAGGTCCATAATAGTCCTGGATCCAGAGTACAGTCGTCACCCTTCCCTTCGCTCACTCTGGACCACGTTTCATGCAGACAGGATCTTTGAATTAACTGCTCATCTGATCTACAGAGCTCTATCTGGAGAGATAGGGGACCAGCACTGTGGTCTGTCATACAAAAGCACGCGAGACTGCTGCGTCTAACGCAAGTGCGCAGCTTGAGCTGGAGTAAAAAATACGCAATGAAATTATCTTGAGGTCTCCTCGCAGCTGTCGTGCTGCAGGCAGCTGCGGCACGAGGACGTGACTCTGGTTAAAGCTGCGTGCAGCTCTTGGGTCATTTGGACGTGATCTTGTTGGTGGGGGGGTGGACTTGTGTCGCGTTTGTGGGTTGTGTATGTGTTTGTGTTGTATATGCGTGCATTTGTGTCGTGTGTTTCTAACGTGCACGTGCTGTGTATGCATGTTTGTATCATGTGCGTGTTGTCTACGCGCGTGTGTTATGTGCGTGAAATGAATGTGGTTTGTGTGCTTTTGTGCCCCGTCTGCACTTAGTAAGTGCACGTGCACACAACGCGTCCTCGTTCACACAACACATATATACAAGACTCTATGTACGTGCGTGTTGTGCACCCGCGTGTGTACGTCGTCCAAGACACGTGAGAGACGAAACACAACGCGGTATCAGTGATACCAGTAGAACCGCCTCAGGTCCTCTGTTCTGCGGGCCTCGATAGTGCCGCGACAGGTGTGTTGTGTTGTGTTATGTGGTGTGTACTCGGCTGTGTTATGGTATGTGTTGTGTGGTGTGTACTCGGCTGTGTTATGGTATGTGTTGTGTGTGCTGTGTGTCAGTGTTGTGTTAGTCAAGCGGCAGTGACGCTGCTGTCGTAGTGCAGAGTTGCGAATAAGGTGTCGAAACGTCAACAAATTTTGAAGCTGCCACTAACGCGTAAAATTACGAATAAGGGGTTGGAATTGTAGCTGAGGGCCAGAAAGCCACAACACGAAAAAAAAGCGTAATGAAATTATCTTGAGGGCGTCTATCCGTGCAGCTGGTAAGCGTTTCTCAGTAAATTACAGCTGCTGAAGGCCAGTAGACATCTGCGCGTGGAGGTTTGACGTGTGGGTGTGTGGGTGGGTGTATGCGTGATGGGCTGCAGTTGTGGTGTGCTGTGTTGTGTGCGTTGTGTCTTGTGACGTATGTGCGTGTTTTTGTGTTGTCTCTTGTGACTTCTAGGGTGTGTGTATGTTGTGGCGTGTGTGATGAAATAGACCCGTACAATGTTTTGTACTCCAGTACCTGGCTGATGGATTATATACTCTAGTGCCTGACGCACAAAACTGCACAAAGTACCCAGCGCCGCCCCTGCGCCGCCCCAGCGCCCGGCAGCGGTGCAGTCCAGCCCCAAATGCATGCATTCCAGTTGCCTGACTGCGGTCGCTGAGCGCTCTTGGAATGGCAGGAATGTAGCGTGTGCGTGCGCCGCGTGTACGTACGCCGCGTGTGCGTGCGCTTTACTAGTGCGTACGTGGTGTACGTGCGGTGTCATACGCATCGTGCTCGCTTTTTACTGGAGACCTCGATGACTATTGTCCCCGTGGGAGGGGGAGGCTCGGATGGCGGTCCCCCCACCGCACACAGCTGGCGAGCTGGTCCGCTCTAGCAAACTTCGCTGTTTGTGTCACCCATTTTATCGGATGGTTCCGTTTCAACCACGTTCTCCTCCAGAGTTTCATAACGACTCTTTGGTTCTACTTTCTTTCGGCGGAAATGTGGCTTCAGTTTTCGAATGCAGTATGAAGTCTGCATCTGACCATTTATTTTTGTAGTGTACTGTTCATAAACGCGAAGTTTCTACTGCATCTGGAACCTGAGATTAGCACTTGCACCTTCGTGTTAATCTAGTTACCGGCACTTTGGCCGGTAACTAGG
>VOMN01076858.1:0-62523 GCA_014899125.1 Orchestia grillus | reverse complement strand
GCTTCTGTCTCACTGTTGATAAGCGTGAGGTTTCTTTTTTGACATGAAATTGTTTTTTCATTGGGGAATTGGAGACTAGGTGAGATCCGGTAGTTTTTTAGTAATTTTGGCGGCTGTGGCTTAATTTTTGGAGCCACAGTTTTATCAAGAGCTCGATCATATGTTACTGAGTTCCGACCACAGTTTGTGTAAGTGTGGAAAATTGCTGAGCTAGATCTTTTATTGAATTTTTTATCTCATTACTGGGAGTTTTTACATGCAAGTGAAGTTTTTTTTAGTTTATTTTCGATATTAGTTTTTATTCTGGCTTTTAAATTACAGATCAGTGTTTGTACGACATTTTTAATATCACTTGCGTCGATATGATTAATTACCTCTTCCTTTCTGATGAATATCGGTAGCTTACTCCGATCGAACGCTTGCATAAGCTTCCACAATCATTCAACACCAGTGTGCGATCTATTTACTTCATTGGGACCCAGTAATTTTTTAATTACCCCACTTTCACTACCATCCAAACAAAGCAAATTCTTAAAGGACTCTTATAGATTTTTGATCTCGTTTTGATAATAGACACTATGCATACGTGTCTTGATATTGTCCACCGATACATCACTATTAGGAAAGACTTTAATAAGTTCTGCAAGCTCAGCATTTACGACGTATTTCCTTGCGCCGTTGCTGTCGACGCTGTCACGCACATTATCCCCAAATGTCGATGCCATCCTTTGTCAGGATGATTTTATAGTAGAGCACGGAGCACACGTGTTATCTGGATGATGCCCAGGCTGGAACCTTACCAGCTTCGAATGAAGACTGAAGCCTGTTCAGTACGCACGTATAACCTAAACTTCATTTACAGCTTTGAAAATCGATTGATAAAAATAGTGAAAGACTCGAGCTCAGAAAGCCATAGATGACAGTTCTTTGTGTCCGGGGAACTTACTTTATCATTGTTTTTATTTTGATGGAATTTACTCACATCTAAACCACAAAGGCTAACTACTTAGTGACAGATTTAGAAGTTTCAAGAGATGTACAGGTAGTCCTTAGTTTATTTCGTACTTGTTTCATAGGCAATTTAATTTTTTTTGGAAGCGTTTAGCTCCAAGTATTCGAAATACATGCTTTTGATACAAGAGCACACATTTCGAATACCTGGAACTGCAAATTTTAAACACAAATCAAGTCGTGCATAACTCAGGTAAGACCTAAAGAAGGACTACCTGTACAAGGACAGAAACCTGTACAGACAGTCCTCCACAGTAATACACGTTGAAGCTTTAAAACTTTTGATGACATGTGCATGTATGCAGACATCCTTACCAGGAGAGGAGCTCGAGGAGAGTTGCAAAAGCTCCATAAAGCGACGCCTTTCCCTGAGCAAGTCGTTGCCCTTCTGCTGCGCTTCCTGCAGAGCGAGGTCTTGTTCCAGCGCCTGGAATATCTGGACCAGCGAGGAAATGCGGTCTCAGGGCCAGGAAATTAGGGGTCAGGGTAACTAGCACACAAAAATGAGAGTAAGCAGTAAGTTGAGTAGGATGCTTGGACTTCAAAAAGCAAAAGAGAGTTGAGGAAGATGTGTCAATTGAGCTCCAAAAAAATTTGGGCCACTGGAACCTGCAGTCAAATAAGTCAAAATAGCTCATTGAATTGAAAATAAATATGTTTCATGCAGTCCAGTTCAATTGAAGGAGATGTAGAGTTCTCTCATTATCATTACAAGTAGTTCAATTCTGAAAAGTATTGAGTTGCATCAGAACTTCTGCATTTCTCATTTTTTGTTCCGCAAATTGTAGAAAACTTTGAAGGAAAGAGCATCTCTTTCATGTTTTTATAAAGTGACTTCAAGTCGAGGAGTAAGCAGGTATTGATGTGCATCAGAATCAGTAAATAGGAAGTTGATAATCTGAAATATCTTTAATGATCCAAGCCCGTCAGAAATAATTAATTGAAGATCAGTAAACAAAGTATACTTACTTAATTCAAATTCATTTTCAATGAACTTATTGCTAACCTCCGAGGGAGAATCAGTTGAATAATCTAATTGAAGATTTATTGTGCACGATAATGTAATTATCATGTGATAAAATCCATCATACAGACCTGATGTCGAGACTGTACGTTATTCTAATATTCTAATTGGAAAGTAATTGGGAAGATCACTGGTTCTGGACTTTAATATAGACGTACTGTTCATTGTCAACGGAAATTCTTTAAAATTATGTTATAGAACCAAGTAAATACATTAAATAGGACAAAATAGAAAGCATAAAACAAATTTTAGAAGCTTTAATACGATAAAGTATCAAGCACTCTAAAGAACTATCATTATGCACCGCAATTCCATTCGTAAGAAAAATCTATGTCAAGCTGATACAAGCATATATGATGGTTATATGTTAGGACTCGCCAGGAACGCGCCATGCTGCTCATATGCCGCTTAGATTTTTCATACTCAGCAGTTGAGCTTACGAGGGTAGATGAATATAATCTAAATATGGGCTAGCCTACAAAGGTCTCCAAACTTTCCAGCTTTAGGACCATACTGATTACTCCAGTAAGTTTAAAGGGCCAAAACCATTTTAACTTCCCTACCATTATCTATCATTTCTAGAGCAGTAGCCGAGTACGCATCCTGACCGAACATATACATGGCAAATTTGCTAGTTCAATTACTATTATGTAGACTGACGGGCCGTAGTTTAGAGGCCACTGTTCCAGAGCAAAAACCTTGTTTGCAGAATATACCTTTGCGTTAAATCATTCGTATGTAAAAATCCATGAGAAGTAAATTACATTTTGATATGAAGTGTCGATTAGTGCTTCTGAAAACCCCAGAAATCCAATGTTATCAAGTTAAAACGTATGTCAAAGACAGCCGCCCCAAGTCTTGTATTAAAATAAACTTTCTTGCGAGGAAAAACCAGACGTGTCAAGTCACTAGACTCATCATCAATGGTACGAATCTGTATCAAAATTACATAATTTACTGCTCATACATAGCTTGAAAATAACTGCATACAGAATACACGCAACAAATTTTTACAAAGCATAAAGAGATAGGAATAAAAAATTAACGAGCGCCATTGTAGGGGAAATGGACTATTGGTATTTTTAAGTTTGGGTTTTTGTTTAAAAATGTATAATGACTCTACTACGTGCAAACTCTAAAAATCTGAGCTTGAGTTTAAATCGCAAAAATTGTCGGGCTTCAAAGATAATCCACAGCTTTCGATATGACGTCTAATTGCGGATAGAGGTCATGCCTGCCGACTGAGGATTACCCAATAAAAGGAACGTATCATTTACTTATCCACTGAAAAATACAGGTTTGACGCCGATTGGACGTTCATTCAACCATTTCCGTTCAAAAAACTCATACCGTTATAAGCAAAGTCAAACTAAGAGGTAGGCCCACGCCTAAACTTCGGATTTATTGATACAATTTGCTATCGAAAGTAAAATATGAATTTAAAGTGTGCACCTGAGTACATGGCAGTACATCCTGTTCTCTCTTCATTAGAACTTCTGAACACTCGGGCCGCATTCACAGAACAGAGAAACCTTAGAATGAATCATTTCAACCAGGATTCAAACGTCATGTAGATTACTTTTGCTTTAGATCGTTTTTGAATTCGAAGTACTTTCGCGTTTTAAACTTTAGATCTGCTTCTTATAGTCTGTGCAATTTAGAGCATCGTACATTTTTAGGCCAAAACCAAAACTTTACGGTGCCATTTGGGAATATCCTTCAAAACAGGTGGCTCGATAATTGTTTCATTCCAATTTTATGCAAAACGTAAGTTCTTAAGATTTTTATGCGGTGCATTTTGCAAATACTTCTTTTTGAGTGTATTCTGTATTCAATTATTTTTACGATATGCGAAGTAAATTAGGTAATTTTATTGCATATTCATTCGACTGATGTTGAGTTGATGGACGCAAAACGTATGGTTTTTGCACGTAGGAAAGGTAATTTTAATATAAGACTTCTCTCAGTGCGGCTTTCTTTACCCTACTTCTCATCTCGACACTGCTTGCTTCTGGCAACCGAAGCTCATTTGTATAATCCAACGGTATTACAGTATTAAAAGCCTCTTTAAATTTACACGCGCCTCTTAAATTGAATTTCTCACCTTGGCCCCGGCCGCCGTGTAGAAAACAAACGCTACGAGCAGGTAGCAATATCGAGATCCTTTTTTAAACTTGTTACTGCTGGTCAATTTTTTCCATCTGGCAGAAATTTTTTCTATCGAAGTGACTTGTTGCCCAGGCTGGGACGCTTCCTGAGGACCACTGTTCTGAGTCTCTTTGTGAATTGAAAGAGTCTTGAATTTGTTCACTTTGTTTGAGTCTCTTGGCTGGATCAGTGCGGTGTCTTGAGCGGTCTCCATCGTTTGTTGTTTACATAATCATTCACAAGCTTAATGCAAGAAGAACTGTTTTACGAGCTCAAAAAATGTGTATAAAATACGTGATAACATTTCGAAGGTAAGTACTTTCTTTTTAGGACAATATTACAGAAGTAAATATTGAGGGCAAATACGTACATTTATTTCGTTTGGAATGCAAAAGGTTACTTCATTACAAAGAACAATAATAAATACTGCTAACACTGCTGTGTGTGTTCATCATATGAGCCTTGCTAGCTACTTGATGCAAAATAATAAATATCTACAGAACAGTCCGTGATGTTTGCACCGCATTTAACTTCTTTCCTCTACTGTCGGTGACCCATGATAACTTTTTGTGGCAAAAATTTAGTTGGCAATATATTCTGTACTTTGTTCTGCTAGTCACACATGTCAAAACAAAAGCACTCTCTAGAAGTTAAGTCGAAACAGGAACACTTCATACCCATGCTAGAAAATATTTTTTTTCGGCGGTCATGGTACACGAATAAATATTTTCACATCGCATTTCCTAGTCTTTTAATGCATGAAAAATAACTGAGGGATCAAGGCTCTTTAGAATAACTCCGCGATATTCAGTGAAAATTTTTAATAACAAACTCTATGAATATGATGTACTAATTGTCCTTTTTGAAATGTTATATTTGTACTACTGGAGCTACCCAATAGCAACAGTCGCACATGAATCTGGCATGAATCGGGTAATAGAGTAATTGTTTCGTCAAGCAGGGGCAGCTGGAGCACACAACAAAGTTACAGATCTGTAACCTTAGGCCACGGTGCAACTCACGCCAACCAGTGCTGCAATTGTACGCCAACAGTAATGGGACCGTCGGTTGGGCGTTGGTCGTCTCTGCTGGGGACCTTTCCAATATTTGTGCAATGCTGAACCTTCGTGGTGTCCCACATGCCTGGCATGCTGCAAGGCCATTCTACCTCATCTTACAATAACATTCATCTAGCCTCAAAATACATCTAAAAGAACCAAATGCAACCAAAACACAAAATACAACTTCGTACTCGTGTTGCAAGAGCGCGGGAACGCCACCACCACCTTCGCAGGCCACGCGATGGGCGCAGAACTGAACGCTATTGGCAGCACCGGGCGCCAGAGACATGAGTTTACTCTGCTGTCAACATGCGTTCCGCCTCGGTAAAAATAGCTTTCAGAGTATAGCTTTTGGCCCTGACCAGCGCTCGAGGTATCAATCAATGTATAAACTCTACTCCTTCTCCTTACCATTAGCGTTACTTACTCCTGTTATTGATTAGAATTTCATCCAATCTCACGTCTTATTGTACTCGTACGTCCCCCATTCAGTGAAAAATTCATCACTTTTCACGAAGTTTCACTCTACATTTGGTCGAGTTCGGTACCTAGAGATAAATAATTTTGTAACAATTGAACAAAAAATTCATAAATTGATTTATTTTTACTCTGCATTGCTAGTACGAAGATGAAAGCCTTCAATTTGTCAATGTTTTAACGGGTCGCAGAATTAGACCCTTAATTTTTCCCTACAACACTTCCTTTTCGTTGTTCAGTACGTTAAGAAAATCGAAATAAATATTCTGAAATAGCATAGTAAGCAGTCTCAGGGGCACGAATAGTGGAGATCCTAAAAAGTTCGTTTTTTTTCAAATTTGCAATTAAGGATAATCAAGACAATTATATTTTAGCCCAGGCATTCGGTTAAATTTGCTTCAACCGTCTGCAGGGGACAATGTATATAATGATAAAGCAATACATACTACCCGCTGGTGCTTAGAATGCATAAAACTGTGTTTTTGCTTTTTAATTATAAGAAGGAGCGTTCATTAAGAGCGGCCTATGATCAGAGGAAAAAATCATCTCTATATATAATAATATCTCCGTTTTGCTTGCTTACTTGGTCCGTCCGTCTTTTTGTTGCGCTCTAGAGGATTTAGATAGGAGAAAATTCCCGGGTATATTTTTCCAACTTATCTGTGAGACTGTTAGAGAAGGTAGTCCGTATCAGGGACACCGGAAATAACAATATTTCATGTTAGATTTACCGTAAATAAGACGGCATCTTCAGAAATGAACATCATTTCTATCGCCATTTGTAAATTTCCAAATATCTGCTCATTTATGAGGTTCTTTTTTACTACGAAATGCTTTTGCAATTTTTCGGTAGTATACAAGGAAGAGTTAGTTTCTCCTTTGAACATTGTCTGCATGCTTATTGATAAGATTCAACAAATTTCGTCCAGTTTTGCCAATATAAAATGCCTAGTAATCATTACAGTTAAGCTTATAAATTAGCTCAGTTTTTCCTCTTTACCTCTTATACCATTTACGAAACAAATATGCCTTTAAATCAGTCGCTATGGACTCCTCGGTAGATATAAAATACGAGTGTGTCAGTGCTCCTTGCGTACAAGGTAGTCTAAAAAAAGTTTAGTGAATATTTAATCTATTTAACGTAAAGCTTGGGTATAAATCTCGTAAAATAATTTTGGCATCTTTCTTTTGAAAAGAATAAAACAGTTTATCAAGAAAAACCTGATTTATTTCAGAAGCTTAACTGTAATAACAGCTAGTTTTCTCAATGGTTTTTACACGTTCATTTACAATCTCCTACACTTATTTACGGCTTTCTTACATATAAACGTTATCGCAATCGTTACTATTAACACAATATACAACTCTGGTTTTGAAAGATATGGCATATTTTTGTTTGCTATTATTTAATTTAGAATGAGGAGTATATTTCTGCTTCCTAGCGATTCGGACATGGAATTATCTCAGTACTCGATTTAGTCTTTCGGTTGTTCCTGTGAAGTAAGGAGCGAAAATGTTTCTACTGTGGTCCGGTTGAATCTGCTCGTTTTCGCTTTAGGCTTCACTGACCATTGATTCTATTAGTTCTTTCGATAACCGTTAGCTGAAATATTCCTGTCTTGGGTCATATTTATATTTTGCCTGCTGTATGGGTGCAGAAGGGATTAGAGAAGCAGGTACGCAAGTCATACGTAATTAATGATACAGTTTAGAAAAATTATACGCCACCACTACTGTGTATCATTCGCCGTTTTGGAAGCTGTAGCTTTTGCTTAAATAACTAACGCCGTTCCCAAAAGGCCCTTTTATGCAGAGATACATATTCCAAGAGCCTCCCAAATATTCCATCAATGATTTTCTCGTTAGGCATGAACACTTCGAAGATTATGGAAACCGTACCTTTTACACGAAAAGTTATATTTGTTAAGCTGCGGCAATCTCTTTCATCGAGTTAGTACGCCTTGTGTCGCAAGATGCGGCCGTCCTCTATTGCATCGGACACTCCACTCTCGCACGGCCCCAGGCATCTTTGAGCATCAGCAGCCTAGAAAATTTTAGCTTCTTAGGTTTTTTCATAACGTAGCACAAGACATTTTCAGAGTTAGCTTTAACGACAAAAGTTATTTTCACACCTACAATATGCTCTCAGATTTCACAGCACCTTATTTTTGTCCATATGGTTTTGTAAAAGGGACGTTTAACAAGTTAGGCGGGGATACAGACGATGGCGAGTTGTGAGCTGAAAAAAATTATGTAACTTTATACCAGTGCGTTACGGAGATATTTTTAGCCTGCAATTCTTTAAATTTTGGAATGGAGTTGACCTTGCAATTAGTGCTTGGTTAATTAAAAGGGAGTATACCTAATTAAAAGGGAGTATTTCGCCTAAATTCGAGTTCCTATCTATTTTTAAAATAGAATTTGTAATTTCGAAGCTTTAAGTCCAATTTTCTGTAAGCTCTTTTGAATACGAGGCGTAGTATTCTTGTTTATTAAATGATTTGTTTGAGTATGTTCGAAAAACCTTTTTATCATACAGTTTTTAATGTTTCGCCTTTAAAATTGAGCTTCGCTACGTTGAATCTTTAGTATCTCCTTCGATATCACAAACTCAATAACTCATATGAGGAATACTAGAACTTGTTGAAAATGGCCATAGAAACCAACAAAACTTGTAATGCACTTTTTGTTCGGTATTTCAAAGCTTTAAATGGTTTTGCCGAATTTTATTCATACGTCTCTCGAACATATTTAGATTCATACACCTCTCGAACACATGTAGATTTAAGGAATTTATCAATCAATTCAGTAAGAATTGAAAATATTGTGCTTTTCAAAATTCTTGCGGATTTTTTGACTGCGAACGTTCGAATGCTTATGGGATAAATTGGTTCAAACCTAAACTTCATGTACACAGCTCGTGCACTCCCTTTTTACGAAATGAGTAGTACGGAATTTCACTTAATTTATTTAATTCACTTCTTTTCGTTAGCGCAAACGTTAATTGCTCATCAATGCAAAACTAGTTGATGTACGTGATCACTAGAGTTTAGTCAATAAGCGTCAATATATACCGCGCATTCGAGTTGACAGGGCTGAGAGCAAATTCAACGAAGAGCTTTAAGTGGCACCAGGTGATTTGCTAACAGAGTATTGTTCAGAATCAGTATACTGAACGTAAATTTTCCTTGAAGTTATCGAGTTGAGAAACCTAATATAATTTAGTAACGAAGTATTTTTTTAAAATAAGCAGTTCTAATTGTTAATTTTGCTCGAATTTATCACATCAAGAAAACTAATCTGATGAAATCTCTGTGACGATTGGAAGTGAAATAATGACATCAAAAGTTTGAATTTCTTCTGTGAATACGATAACTTGAAGTGCGTGTTTCTATGCATTTAATTTTTTTATTCTATGAAGCAATGCGATTTTCAGAATCAAACAATTTTAACACCGTGTAAAAACTCAGGCTCGTTTTATCTTTCATCAAATTTAAGACAAAGTAAAAACCCCAGGCATGTTTTATCGTGCATAAAATAAGACACAAAGTGCATCACTAGACGAGCTTGAGAATTTGAACCTAAAATATGTGCTACAAATTGATAATATTGCACTTTTATTTCTTCTTCTGAAGCTAATGAACTACTGAAACCAATGAAATGTTCATTCAAACTATCTTCAGCGTGTCATTTTTTCTATTAAATATTTGCAAAGACAGTAGAGACTAACGAGAGGCGAGCCCGATGTATGGATAAGACCTCCTCCTCAAGCTCCGCAAAACAATGAACGACGCCTGGGATTTCTGGTTTTCTGTACGTATGCCATAATAGATTTGTGTAATCTCATTTTTCTGTTCGTACTCAATAAAAGAGCTGTGTAATTTCAGCCATGTTCTTCACTGTATGTATAAATATTTCCGTGATTGGTGAGTCATATGAGCTAAAAATTTTGTCCGGTATAAATTAACTCTACGGAAAATGCAACCAGTATTCAATTATCTCTGTGTTGTGTGCACGTCCACTGCATAAGCGAAAATATAAGGAGTTGCTTCAGGGTAGAGCAGTTCAAAAGGTCCGAAAGGCATCACGGCGAAATGAAATGAAAATTTAATTTCAAGAACAACAGCTGTCACAGGACGTTATAAGAAACGAAGATTTTCAACGGATATGTCTCTGGCGAACATTTAGATGAATACGTAACACTGTTGTAAATAAATAATGTTTACATATGAAAAAAATTAGTTTACCTTTCTTTATTTGAAAATGTAGCTCAACTTGAACGTAAAGAAGAGTGCCTGCGTCCAGTGAAAGTTAGCAAAAAGCGGACGGCGGCTGGACAGTAAATTTTCCATACTATGTCCATCCATAATTAGTATTTATAACGTCCATGAGCACGAAATAAAATCAATTTATTTTATAATCCTTTGTATCAAAAGATTTTTTTTAATATTGTTAGCCACTCTGAGGTAGACGGATACGTATGGCTACCATTGTCTCTCGAGGTTGAGCTTCACACCGTTTTCTCGGTGAACTCAATACGAACTCAATTGCTCTGAAGTGACTCCTTTCATTCTCATCTCTGCGAACATGCATGGCAACAACGCCTAAAAACTTAAAAATTAGTCGCAGTGTCCGTAGAGCTGTTGAACACTTAACAAAACTTTTGATGTTTTTTGGTGCACGCTGTAGATACATATGAATATGTCTTTTTGGCACACACTGTATACATACATCTTTTGGTGCATGCTGCATACACATATCTTTTGATGCACGCTATATATATATACACGTGAATATATCTTCTTGCTATAGACATTTTCATTCGAATGGAAATACAACACTGTCATTGTTATTCGCTATTCAATAAGTTTATAATTTACTAAATTTGATAAAAGTTGTATTTTTAAAGTAAGCCCACTTTCACTTGCAGCACAGTTAGAAACATTTCCATTTGGATTCAATAAAACACCGTTTGGTATTGAGAGATCATTTAATATAATTATAAATCTATACCTTCATCTTAAAAAAATTGGAACCAACCACTCTAATTAGAAGAATGAATATCTCGTCAAAAAATTTCTAGGGAACATTTTGAAAATCATGAGTAGCGTCTGCTAAACATAAGTTGTCAGGGTACATGTGAATCGATAAACATAGAGATAACTTCGGCCTGAATATTATGTATTTTCGTAATTCTTATACATGAATGTATCTCTTTGGCTCCAAGTCGGTTTCTGGTGACTTTCAACAAACACCGAAAGCAAACAAATGCTTGAATAGTGCTTATATTGAAATTTTTTGGGGTTTGTGAAAACTTCGCCTCTTGTATAGGCAGGAAAACTTCTACCTTATTGCAGTTCCTGAACTCACGTCTCACTAAGTTTATGGTTTTGAAGACCGAAGACTGGAAAAGAAACTACGATACAAAGTGGAACATGCAAATGATAACTTTCCAAACTTCAAGAAAGCCATAAAATAATCTTGAATCTTTGATATTGAAAAAAAATTGTAATATTAAAAAGTGCACATGTTAAGTATGAGCAATAGTAAGCGCTGTACAATAAACAAGCATAACATACGCAACTTCACCAAACGTGCAACCACAGCGGGCGTACCAGCACTATAGCTGCTGCTTCTCGCTGCACACCCAAAAGTAAAAATCGTTTGATTTTGCGCTAAAAGAAAACATTTACTGCTGCTTCGATTTTGTTTGATTTATTAGTACTCATTTTATATTTAATGGGATCTAGAGTATGGAAGCGTGTAGTTGCAGTAATTGGAACAGTCGTCAATATCAGCTGAAATTAGATAGCGTCAACTCCAGGCATTTGCTGAAATCAATGTAGTTAGAGCTTTGGTTTCAGCAAAGATTTACCCACTTTCAAAAGGATGTTTATTTTTATGATTTTATGATTTTCAAGATTATTTCTTTTATTTGACAGGAGGTAGTTTATGCAATCCACTCTCCATTAATCCAGAATACAACTGTAAAATTCTAAAAGAAAAGCATGATTAGAAGTACTTTGTGCTTCTTCAAAAAAATTCAGGTTTCAGGCACAATGTCACCTAAATCAGGGTGTTTTAGGCTTAATATTGCGTAAATAAAGGGGCTTAAGGCGTAATGTCACGTGAATCATGGTGTTTCCATCACAACGCTGCATTCGTATACACCATTGCCTTTTTTAAATAGTCAGATAAATAGAATAAAATAGAACGCAGACTATTGGCTAATATTGAACGAGTTAATATACAAAGTGAAGATAAAAGTCACACTAAACTGGCGATGGAAATGAAAAACGGATATAACTCGAACAAATATATACCTCGCACTCAGGAAAGTGGAACTGTGACTTCATTACGCATCTATCAACGCTTGTTCCTACATTAATGATAATACTATTTGGATATTTTATGACTACCTTAATTTTATTGTTATTAGTTTCTTTAATTGCAAAGAATTCAGTGTAGATAATCTCATCGGTAAACTTAGCTTACTTTTTACAGCAGCCCCACTAGGCATCGCTCCCTACCAACTTAGCTTATTAAGTTTCGTTGTTTGGATATGAGACAGTAATGCCTAGGCGAAATTTGTTTACTGTCAGATTTAAAGCAAGATAAAATATGTAAAACGCTGCTTTTTAGGAGAAGAAAATATCCCACGGCATGAACCTACCTGCCTTCGCTACAAATAACCATAAATCAATAACTACAGGTCACAGTTGATTGAATAAGTGATTAGTAAAACAATATTTTCACAGTTTAATTTGCTGCAAAAAAATGTAATGAAGTGGGACTTCTCTTTATCACAAAAAGTAGCTCCTCGAAACACACGATTCTATTAAAAAAATTCATCCAGAAACAGAAACTTCAACAGCCTAGGATAGCTCTTAACAAGGAAGAAAAAGACAAGCTTCAGGCCTAACTAGCATCTCAAAAGCGAAGAAGACTACATACACATGCCACAACGAATCATGAGCATGGGATATCAGTTATTTTTTCTGCATATAACTGACGTCAGGTGGTGGTAAGACAATACAAATGTCACTGCCTTACGCGACAATTACACCATAACGTCTCATCTAATGAACCCTCTTATCTTATCAGTGAAATTTAAAATTAATTAAATAAATCCAAGAATCCATAGCACACGGTTCGTGAACTTAAAACTAATTATTTTGATCACAAATCAATTCGTTCACGAAACAAGAATGACGTAAAACGAAGACTTCCTGCACAGAAAAGTCCATTTTTCTCCCAGAAGCTACCGTAATATCTCGTGGCCTAATATTACTGGCTGTAAATATATACAAAATTGCCTCTCTTAAGCAGCGAAATACAGTACATCGCGTGCCCAGCTCAGGGGGAATAATTTTATTTCGATACATTCTCCGGCCTTGGGATTTAAGTCTTGGGATATTTATCCCTTACAAGGTTATAATAATTATGCTCGGGCTTGCCGTCAACGAAACTATTTGCCAGTATTTTTCAAGGTGAATATTCTCCAGTGAATTGCTTCTGAAGTAAAATTTTTCTTTGAGGTAATGTAGTTGTAAATGACTTTCAGTATGAATGGAAACTCTACTTGTAAATGAAATCAGTTCATATATCTACTTCTGTGGCAACGAATAGCCTGTGTGGTTTATTAGAATTATTTAATAACCTTAAAATATAATGTCGGTTGTATATAGAACAATTTAGCTGCAATATAACAACGTTGATTTGACAGCCGTGGTTGCAATGTGGTAATACGGGAATATAGGCAAGATTATTTTTGGGATCTGTTTTCAACCTGCAAATTTCGTATATGGATATCAAGTCAGAATAGTTTTACGATCCCGTCGTTTTCCCTCTGCTAAGCATAATGTTTAAGGTATAATAAAGTCCTTATTTACAAATTTAAGTTTTTCAAGGACTCAGAGCGAAGTTTCACTAATGAAATATGCCCACAAAATTCGTGTTAGTTATTTATCTTAAATTAATTACTCGTACACATAGTGCAATTTCCAACAAATATAATTACAGTGAATAGGTAATTTTAATTTTAACTTCCACATACTATAACTTGGACACCTCTGAAAAAATATTATACATCTTTTATCAACATTCAACAGTAAGGTCATTCCATTGCACAAACTATGTTAGTTCTATTCATATGCGAATGATATTTCTAGACATGCAGTGCTTGGGCATAAGCGCTTGCACAACACTATTTTTGATGTAGTTTGAAAGTATTGATCTCTGGTTTCAGGTAAAATGTATGTACAAGTAGTTGTGAGAACATATTTTTACCAGTATTTTAAACAGAACAAAACAAATTATATTGACAACCAAATAATCAACTGGCCCAAAAAAATGTATTAAATAAATGTACTTAGCCAAACTAAAAACAAGTCTAAGAAAATTTGTGGAATGACTTTTATTTGCAATTAAACATGGAGACGAATGTTAGAACTGGAAAGTAACTTCCGACACTCCATTTATGGTATCTTGTTCCATTCTTGCAAACAGATGGTTCTCAAATCAGCAAGGTTTGTTACACCTCCTCTGTGCACAACAGTTTTGAATATTCGCCACAAACTTTCAATGGGATTGAGGTCAAGCGATTGGCTAGGCTATGGTAGGACACTTATTTTTTCAATTGTGGAGCATTCTTCTGTTAATTTCGACTTATGTTTAGGAACATTATTCTGTTGAAAAATCCATTTCAGCCGGCTTTAGAATTTTCTTGCTCTCGGAAGCAGCTTCTACTTCTGCATTTACTTGTACATAGAGCTACCCTTTTTCCATCAATGACGTGGATTTCCCCTACACCAAGGACAGTAAAACTGTCCCACATCAAGATGCTGCCTCATCCGTGCTTGACGGTAGGGATGGTCTTCTCGCGATCATAGGCAGTCCCTGTTTTTCTTTACACATAACGAGCGTTGCTTAGGCCAAAAATTTTCATTTTGCTTTCATCGGACACTACCACCCGTTTTCAAAACTCAATTTTCGCATAACCATTTTTCGACTGATGTGAACTTCTCGTAACTCCAGTTCTTTGCATAAGTCTGTAGGGGCTGTCCTCACTGGTGGCCTTGCGCTGCATGTAGCGTAGAGAGCGGCCCGTGATCTCGTGACCAGCTCTGACTCTTGCCAGATTGCAGGTTGCTCCAGTCTCTTGATGCTTCTGGATTTTTGTCCCAACAGTTGAGTATGAAATCATAACATGTTGAGCAGCTTGCCTATTGGTTAATTCTTCAATACGGAGTCCAACTATTTGAGTTCGAATATCTTCGGGTATTTATTTGACTTTCGGCATTGTATTCACATAGTATCTATTTTCAGCAAAATCTGGAGAGGTAATGATTGTGCAGATCGTAATTTGTTTACATTACATATGCTTCTGGAAGTTTCTGAAACTTTATAGAAAAATGTAATCGAGACAACTAAATTGTGCCATAAATAAAATGATTGAACGAATTATATTTTCCAAATACTTTTTGTCAAATGCATTTTTTTGCTTTGTCGATTTTCTGGTTGGTCAATAAATTTTGTGCTATTCTGTTAAAATATTCATGTGAGTATATGTGTTCCTGAACCATCAGTACTCTTTACCCTAAACCAGAGTTAGAAATAATCAAAATACCTCAAAAATAGTGTTATACAAATAGTTGGGTGCAGGCTCTATACGGTCCAATTTTCATGCAACATTAGATTGGACAAAAAATCTCAGCCGTTATCGAGAACAAAAAGATATCCCGTGGTGATTTCGAAATTTCCCTCCCACACTTGCAGCAGTAGCACTATAATGCTCCTTATATTCTTATATTTTACAAAAAGAGATGTGACATGGATCAAGACATAGTTTGCATATAGCTGTCAATTTCGTAAAATTATATCGGGCATAAAGAGAACTTCAGAGTATTCAACTGATTGTTCGTTCGAGGAACACATTATATCAAGACACAGTGTAAGGGTTTGCTTATAAAATTTCCCATGAAGGTCCCACGGTATCGATGTCAATTATCAGAGTAAATTGCAGAGAAAATGACTTTCATTATCGCACTCCCCTGACAGTGTACATATGGCACTAAATAGGTGTCATCTACAGGGATCGATTTCTACCTAACATATACAAACCAGCACACATTTTTTACCAACGGCACGACACATTCGTGGTAAATCATATAGCCTCGCCCATCAATCCTTTTCAGCGGCTTTATCAAAACGCTTTTTACCTGTAAATCAAATATGACCTGTTAAAAACTCATGTTTAAGGAAAAAAGAACTTATGGGTTGCATTTCTGATGCCCTATTCACCAGACCTTGTCCCCTCAAACTACTTTCTTCAATAAAAGCAGTCGAAGATTTTTGGTAATTTTAGTTATTCAAATTAAATGCTGACGAAATTAAACGTATTGTAACCAGGAAAATCTACTGGAATAGGCTTGCACCCCTTTCTAAACTGTTATAACAGATATGTTATTGCTCATGAGACAAATTACATGATTTGTAAAAATTCCATTTTATTGACCAATATCAAAGCAAATGAAATTTTAAAAATGCTAAGATTTCTCTATCCGACCAGGTACAATTGAACAAATAATGGAAAAACAATTTCTCTGTTTGAAACTTAGACTGTTACCCAATTGCTCTAAGTCTAGGTCGATGTAAAATTTCTGGCCACTGTCCACCTAACAATGTCTGGGTTAATATAGAGTATAGTTTTGCTACACAAAACGAATTTATCCATAAATATTAATCAGACGAAACGAGAACACCATAGTTTCACCAACTTACATCACACTCAAGAAAGGTTTACGAATGCTTACACATAAAAATCTACATTTGATGTACAAAATTTGATGACAAAATATTTTTTAATACTTTTTACGAAAAATATTTAATTTCAAGTTATATCAGTGCTACAAAATTATCAGCCAAATTCCTGAAAGCCGTTACTGCTAATCTGAGCCGGAATGCAATTAAATAATACACTTTAAGGTATATTTCCTAAAATATCAGTGAAACATCATACGCCGCAATATTAAAGACAATTATTCTCCTCACTCGCGAGCATTAAAATGCAGCGTTATACCTGCATCAACTCACTTAATTGCCTAATATCTTTTTCAAACTTTTTCAAAATCTTATTTAAATCCTTTTCATCACCAATTACTCAGGATTAAACGGAAAATATCACGAAATATTCTATTCGATGCAATTTTCAAGCAAATTTTGATTAGAATTAAGACGTTCATCCTGGAGAAGAATTCCGAATGAACGATATTTGAATTCTCAATCGCCAATGACTTAAAGATAGAAATTCAGTTCTGTGTTCGGTACTGAAATGAAAAATAATATGCTATACGAAATAAGGTCTGTCAAGTTTGATCAGCTGTTCAACGATGTTTGTTTACTAGCTGCCTGGAACTAAGAAGCGTCCTCTCCTGGGCAGTCGGAGTTTCTTGCTTGTTGTCAAGAAACTTGTTGAACAAAATCACAGGAACTTGGACAGTGCAAATTCTTAGCTACAGGTAGGAAGTTTTGATTATGTGTCACTGCAGGCTAAGCCGCTTATGTTGTTCTGAAATGCTGAACTGAATAAAAAAACAAAGTTCGGCAATAATATCGTGGTAATTTTGTGAAAAACACCAACACCTGTTGAATCGAAAGATCTCGTGGCAAGAATTGCAGTGGCTTCTGGTGATATTTCTGAAATGTCAGGCCTTGTCTACAATATCCGGTTTCCCTTTTAAGTCGAAGATATCACAAGTGCATCGATGTGGGTAGTGGAAACTTTGAAAATTTCTGTAAATTAAATGTATAAATAAATTATTTGTGGGTAATTTTGTTTACAAATTTCCTCTTTTCAAACAGCAAACAACTAATATCACAAAAAAAAATTCATTGCTTCGTAGAGGCACATGCGTTTATTTTGCCACTCTCTGGTTGGGGTGAAATTTGCAACTCATTTCCCAAATACCCTGTACATACGGGAACGTAAGCAACAAAATCACAAGGTGTCTAAAACAAGAACATTCGTTTTACTCACAATTGTTCACCTTAGAATCAGTTTTCATTTGAAGACTTGCAACAATATAAATCTGATGGGATTGATATCGGACAGACGCGCCCACAAAGTGGGCAGGGGTGGCAGACCCAGTGTGGGCGAAGGCGCGTCTCCAGAGACCGTCGCTACATTTGTTGGGGCATACGAGAGGTTCTAATGAGCTGGAAATTACTGATGTCATTCTGAATTAGTGAAATGATATACTACACATAGGATAGAGTGTCGTGAAACGTACCAACTACTGAGAATATTCCACTATACACATTATAAAAAACTACTCATTCATGTTTTTACTTTAATTTTGGTCTAATTGAATTTCAAACTTGCCCATTCGTCTCTCAGAATCATTACCATAACATAGCATGTTACAAATGAAGCGATAGTAAAATAATGCTTAAAATTGATTTCATATATTCCGTTAGTTCAGTTTCTGGTTAGCATTTATCAAATATATAGTTCTTTTCCCCCAACTGACTGCTTCACTCAAACACACATAGTTCAGCGATTGGAAACAATAAAGGGCAAGAATCATAAGAATGCTATTTAGCAGTTTGTACGTCCTGAAATTATCTATTCTGCACTACGTAGACACAGAAACAAATTTTCATCATGAATATTAAACTATTATCTTAATAAAGAAAATTAATTACACTTGTCTAGCAAACACCGTAAACAAAATACAATGTTTTATATATGGTAGGCGCTATTTAGTAGCACTGAAGTGACTCTTGCCCACAACAGGGCTGAGTCGGTCGAAGGGTCGGAATACATCCATCTGTCACATGAGTAATATGGACTACCGTGGCAAATTGTGCAGAAAAATATCGTTTAGAGCCCAGACTGAGCATAGTGTATGCAATGCCACTAGAACAACGTCAGAAAAATTCTCTGTGCGGCAAAGGATGCTTAATACCTTGCGTCCAAGTAATATATTTGAAGTGACATGAGCTAGTGTTGGTCATACAATTGGTCCATAAGGCCAAAAATAGTGAAAGACAAATACGATCAAATTTTCAAGGCGGAAATGCAACAACAGAAATGCTTTGAGGTCTTTCTCAAAACTGCTTTCACCTATATGCAGTTAATAGTATAAAATATAAGAGAAGTAAAGTATTAGAATCGTACTACAATATGCTGCTATATTCCCTCATTCATCCCAAGCAATGCATTTGATAAACGCACAATATACTCAAATTGTTAAGCAACAATTTTCTTTGGAAGACTTTGATGCAGAGGACAGGAAACGCCTTTGTATTAGTTCTGAAACATGGGAAACAATCGACTACTTTTGGCCACGCTACCGACGGCTGGTCGACGAAACAATGTTCTACGCGTATGAACCAGAAGGTAACAGTTGCTGCAAGGTCTCCCTAATAACACGATTTGTAAGAGCGACAGAGTAGAAGTCAGCAGGAGCTTATCGCAATAACATCAAAAAGGGAAACACATCTCTCTATGAAAAATTTTAGATGGCCATTCGTTGAGTTTTCGCTTAGGATTACTATTTAAAATAAATTTTTAGGTATAACGTGCCTATATAAGGAGGCTTGAAAACAAGTAAATCGAAGTTCTCGTGTCCTGGAGTTTCAACTGAGGACTCGAGAACATTCTTCACGCTCTTAATTTCACCAAAACTCCATTGACTGAACTCAGAGCAACTCGCACTCACGTGCTGCTCTTTAAAATTCCTTTCGCCGGGAATGAAATTAATTTCCTCGATATCTTGCCTGAACAGTCTTTCTTGAGTACTGGAGATTAATTGAGCAGGATTTTGAACAGACAATTTAAAATATTAGATTTTGTTTGATGACCTACTATTCAATAGCATTTAAATCCTGGTTATGTAAGAAACATTTTAGCGTACGGCCATGAGGGACACTAACGAATTCAACCGTGAAGAAAGCACAACTTAGCAGCCTTCGAAGAACTGGGAAAAAATTCACACAGTTTTAGAATTCATCCAAGTATTTGAGAAAAATTAGACATGAACGAGCAAAATTAGAACCGTAATATTGTGCAAATCCTTACATGAATTTGAATCCCTTTCGTTGACGGTTGGCTAAATATTCAATGTACATACAATGTCGGCATCAGCGGTCTGCACTAGTCCGAAAGGTCAGGTCCCGGTAGCAAACATATAACTTTAGGTTGTGGAAAATCGAGGTGTAGAAACAAATCGCCAAAATGCTATACTCTTTAACGATCTTTTGAGTTCATTCAGCGAGCTTGGAAGTCGTCCTTCACTACATTCCCAGCTCATATGTCAAGCACATTCGCATTGTAAAGCCTCGGTCGTCGAACTCAGTCGTAGATAGTGCGTCCAAAATATTTCTCTATGACATAGTTTGCATGCACTAGTTTCTACAATATATCAACCCAGTCGTAGATAGTGCTTCCAAAATATTTCTCTATGACATAGTTTGCATGCACTAATTTCTACAATATATCGAGTATTAGAATAAACAGTTTTAAGGATTGATGAATAGATCTCTACAGAGTACATTCTACCTTACCCTTGAGACCCCAGAAATTTTAAAAACAAATTTAACGTACTGAACAAGGGGGTGAAATGTGAGATTGCTTTCATGGTCAAAAGTACGTCCAAATATTGTGCAGTAAGTTTTCATTACTTATGATAATATCATAATTTTATCACCAGTCAACTAACCTTTGAATAATATACCATTCAAACGTAGAAAAAATGCTACGAAATTTTACTACTGGAAAATAGAATATTAAATTATACTTCGAAAACTTGCAACATTGTTAGCAATTTTTAAAATGTGTATGACTATGTGAGAATAAAATGAATCGTACCTAATAATTGTTCTATTGTCATTAATAAGAATCGACGGCATTTTTTAAAACTGTATATGTAATTTTCTTGACAAATGATAATTTAGAAGTTTCTAAGGATTTTAAAATTTAATTGAAAATTTAGATGTGCAGTACACAACGGAAAACACTTTTATCGAAATAATATTCTAAAATTTAAGGTATATTTGGTGATGTTGTTACAATATTCACGGACGCAGAACACATTAGTGGCGCAGCCGAGACACCGAACTCGAGCTCTGGATTACCGCCTAACAAAACTCTGCCTCAAGTCATTTCATTCAATGTTTGAAAAATTGTGTAACGTAATAGAAGTTTTTTTAAATAAGTGGCACTTGTCTAAACTGGGATGAAATATGACATAAAAAATTAGCTTTTCCTGTTCATTGCACTCCCTGTTTACAAGAAAATTTTTGCAACACTAAATATAAGACGAACTGTTCTCATCGAAGGTCGTCGCAAGAAAAACTAGGACATTTCATAGTTTGTTATTTCTTTTATAATTCTATAAATAATGATTAAATACTATTTTCTCGACGAGAATCTTTGCGGTCGGTCAAGAACGCATCCAGTCACATCTTCCACAAATCTCCGTTACTCGAGACTTGAGGGAAATTTCAATCGCATTCCATTACCTTCACATTAACAAACATTTTTCTTTGATCATCTTAGTACCTTTTTGGGTTTTGCTCTTTCCATCTAGTTGCAAAGACATATTTCTATTTTTCTCCATGTTTAGCAGCTCTTGGAAAAGTTCCTTTACATTGTGATTGGTTTTTGCTGACGTCTCCATGAAATTACACTTCCATAACTTGGCCTGCGCCTCGCCGAGGTTCGTTTGCACTTCTCTGCCCTCGGCCTCGTCGCATTTGTTTCCGACCAACATGACCGGAATGTTGTCCAGTTCCGCTCCCTGCGATCAAACAAACACATTTCAAGGCTTTTGCAAGCATGAAAGGAAGTTTTAGAAAGGTTTCTTTAGGCATTAGTCCTCCAAAAAATGAAATATCTTACCTTGAAGTAGTACTCAGATCATCTATCGAAATTCAACGAATGAATATCAAGAAGATCAAACTTTTAGTAGAAAGTTTGAGAAGTCACCTTCCGAGCTCCTATTCAAAAGTTACTTAGTATAATATAAATGAACAGGTGATAAATCAGATGGTTGATATGAAATAGATCACGTCCACTTCCACTGTGAACACAGAGACGCTCAGAGTGAAGAAAGGGGCTACAAAGGGCCGCGACAATTTGTGAAGTGACTCAATTGCGGCGCGTTTTGCTAGTCCATAATGCGTACTGATGATTGCTGTGAAGTTAAATATCAGTGTCAGCCTGTGCACGACTTAGTGGTTTGTGGATGTCCTGGGTATCATTTAAAAATTGAACGAGAAAGTCTTGGGCTTTAGCCGAAAATTTAGTGCTCGGGGAGCAAGCAAAGTGTATACGTTTAAAAATATCATTAAACATCATATTAAACAAAAAATTGAAAAATAATGACTCAATTTCGCCTTAATAATGTGTAAATGAGTATCTGTTTTTCAGAAGTTTATTTTCTATGTTTAGTAATTTTAAGCAAATTAGCAAAGCTGTTAGTAAACTATAGTGAACTGTATAAGACAGGAAAAAAATTAGGGGAAGCTTTTAGATTTCTCAAGTTTCATGCGAGCAGGCCCGGCGTTTATATGGCCTTGAAACGCCTTAAAGAGCCAGGATCGCGGCTGTCAAAGACAAGAAGTGCTCCAAATCGGTCAGTTAGAACAATCCCAAGTGATCAAAAACGCAGAAGAAATTTTGAAGGAACCCAAAGAGAAGCAGTAAGAAATTTACCTCAACAGCCTGTGTCGGCTACCGTGCCATGCGAAATGTACTAAAGGAAAATTTAAAGATATCACTCTACAGGAAGTGTAAAGCTCAACTACTGTCTGAACGCACAAAAGCAAAGAGGTTGAATAGAGCAAAGTTTCTTCTTGAAAAACTGACTGACAGCACTCGGCCTCTCCATACAACATTTGGTGAATCTGGAATTACTCTTCAGCAGGATGGAGCCACCCCCCGTACGGCCAACCTTGTTCAAAATTGAGGTAGGGACAATATAGCTAGTTTTGGCCCAAGGAGTTGCGGCCTTCTTCTTTGCCAGATTTAAATCCCATGGACTTTAGGGTGAGGAACATTCTTGAGATTAAAGCCTCTTCGTTCAATAATCAAAATGCTGATGCTCTTAAAAGCAAAGCTTATGCAATGCAGAGAAGATATCTTCCCAGAAACTATCTCTGCACCATATCGTCAGGTTACCGAGAGGTTGGAACGTGCAGTGAAAGCTAGAATGACTTCGCATTGTACTTCGCATCTCGCACTGTGCGAAGCTTTAATATCATTTCAGCAAAGTGGAAAAGTGATGATGAGAGCTTGAGGTGGATATATTGAACACTGAGAGGAAAACGTGAACTGTATTGCATTATTATTGTTCAAGTTGAAAAGTTTTTATTAACTTTGCTGTACTGAAGAGTTCATAGGTAAATTTGATTTACACTTCGTTTGATCAGTCTGTATCTGTGCAACAGTTTCTTGGGATTTTATTATCGGTAGAATTGTAACAATTGAAAAAATCCTGTAGGTGTTTGGAGAATTAACCAAAAGAGCCTATTTTTATCAAAAGATGGAGTAGACAAGATTTTTACAGCCGGGGATTGAAAACTAGACGAGCAAAATTTTATTAGCTTCTTCGAGAACCCAGAAATCAGTTCGTCCCAAGTCATGGCTGGACTTTCCACACATGGAACCAATGGCAACTCCAGACTTTTCTTTCTTGCTGTAGGGCTTTGGAGATGACAAGATCGAGTACGTGAGAGATTCTGGGCCGATCGATTGAGGCAGGAAATGGAAGAGGAACCCTAACCTTCACAGCCAAGGTTACGAAAGCCATAACTCGACGATGGCAGGCATTCGCTCTTCGCACAGAAATAATATTTCAGTATTTCGTGTCTCAAGAATATGCGTTAAAGTTAGTTCTAAAACTACATTGATCAACTACAATGTCCACTCACAAAACTTTGATGCTTAGTACATTTTCAGCGATATAAAATATAATGTTTTTTCGCGAAATACTTCGTCGACGAATTACTTCAAAGTGCAAACGGTTCAAAACTCATGAGGTAAAGTTTTAACGTATAGCTGATCCATCATTTCCCATAGGAGTGAACAATAAGTGAGGTTGAAGTTTTAACGTATAGTTGATCCATCATTCAACATAGGAATGAACAATAAATGAAGTTGAAAACCAGAAAATAATCCCAAACTGAAAAATTGAGGAGCTTCCTCGTGCACACCGATTAGACATACCAGAAGACTGCATCCAGCCATTCCCTGATAAGAAGGCAAACTCCAGGTCGTCCTGCACCACACAAATGACGGCTATATTTCCTGCAATGAGGCGCATGGTTCCAACAATGCATGATGCAAATGACGGCTATATTTCCTGTAATGAGGCGCATGGTTCAAACAATGCAGAGGGCAGGAGACATGGTGCGCCGCAGAATTGTCGCACTGAATCTATTCCAGCTCCACAATGTGATATAATATCCCATGAAGTTTCTGTATTTTGAGTTTTGAAAATAGCTGCCGGTAAAGTTATGAGAGTGATCTTACTCGTTCAACAGTGATAGATAACAAATTTAAAGCCCCACAGATGACATGACTCCAGCAACCAGATTTCCAAATATGAAGATTTTTTGAAAATTTGCTTATAGTTAATCCTAAACATGATCATTTAACTTTTAACAAGTTCCATACTTCAATTCTCCATGACATGGTTATCTCTTATGTTAAAATATACCACATTTACTGTGTGAATAATTCGTAAACGATCATCGAATTCTCGTTTAAAACTATTTTCAAAGATCTGAAACAATTTCTCACGACATTCCCTAGGTTCGCCTCGTGAACTGCTGGCAAGATTCTCTCGAGGTCGAGGAGAGATGCTCTCTGGGTTCTTTATTGATGGGCAGAAAATATAAATATGATCAAGATATTCCTAATATTCACAATTTTACCCATATTCGCTAAACAAAACTTTCAAATTCGCATAAATTTCAAGGCTGAATTTATGATGTGCGGCCAGCCTCATATTTACGCACTATTACTTCGCTGTTCTAGCTCTTTAATGGAGAAATTTAGTAAATATGTGCGTTATACTTGAAAAAATGATTGCTGAAGATAACTAAAGTTCAAGAAACGAAAATTCCTTGTTTAACAAAGTTAGTTTGTATCCAGCCATAATTTTTGTAACTCTGTCACCCGGTAATTAAATCACCTTAGTTTGTTTCTAGTAACTAGTTTGGCCTCTATATTACACAACAGTTAAATCACTCCAGTTTGCATCTAGCTACCATTTTGGCCTCTATATCACACAACAATTAAATCACCTTAATTTGTATCTAGCCACTAGTTTGGTCTCTGTATCACACAACATTTAAATCACCGTAATTTGTATCTAGCCACTAGTTTGGTCTCTATATCACCCGACAATTATTACGAGTTAATGAGAGCTGCTCCTAAAATTGCGATTCAAGCACTAAAATTATAAGCTTCGTACCACACAAACTCTAACTCTAGAGAGTCTGCCTAAAGTCGATGCTCGGTGATATCCCATTCTGGCGGGACCAGCGGTAACCACAACACGTTTCTGGCTTAGAGGTGAGCGAAGTTCAGTAGCACAAAAACTACGAGTAACATGGAAAAGCAATTAAATGAAGCGTGGCAAAAATATAGTTTTACAAGAATTGGAAAGCGAATGCGAAGACCGTTGGTAAAATTTTATGGTTGTGTAAAGTGCAATCCGTTATTCTCTAGAGATATGCTTCGCAAAATTTCAAGGAAACTACATTTAAAAAATATGACTGGATATAATATCCAAGAAAATACATACATCGCAGTTTTTAACACATGCAAGCGAGCACACCAATCGCAAATTTACTCAAGTTTCTATGCAGTGATGTCTGCCTTACCTAAAGCGGTCGGGAGCCACGCCTCAAATTTCGTGCACCACCTCTTTACTCATAACAACCATAGCTCATTGCGCCATAGCCCGCATCACAACCATAGCTCATTGCGCCATAGCCCGCATCACAACCAAAGCTCATTCCAGAGTTTTGTCTTAACGTTGCAGAAACACATTGTCAATTACAGTCAGTGATTGATCTGTTATGCAAAGACTAGTGTTTCTCATTTTATTCAGACGAAAACAATAATAAAACCTCAAAGCAATACTTGGGCTTTTGGTGAAAAATTATTCTTCAAAAGTTAAAAGCATATTACTCTCAACAAAGCATTTCGAATATGACTATAAAATATTTCATTGGATAGGAATTGTATACGTAATCTATAAAATATATGACTGGCTATCAAATTTTATTTTCATTTAATCAATGCCTACCTATCATGTTCTGTTACGAAACCCTTCAGTTCCGGTCCAGCAATATTTTCCTCGGTAATTTTTCTGATGGAAAGTATGGAACCTATTGAGAATTATGAAATTATTATTTAGGATGCAAAATGATTTCCAATATTTCTCGCACAGTAACGAGGCCTTAGCACGGGGCCTAGAAATTGGCCACGCGAAAAGTTTTGTGGACTCCGGATATTTTATTTCACTGAGGCCTTAGTATGTCTAGAGGACAAATTTCCTGCTTCCTCCTCACACTTTTTCTAAATTTCCAGTTCAAGAATTATATTTCGCTTTCCAGATTTTTCAATATAGTTATCTGAGCATCAAGCGAGCAACACTAAGAACTCCCAAATCTGATTTTATGAATCCACCGACAAAGGCGCCAATCAATGGCCTCTCGAAAATCTTTGTCCGACCGTCGCCTTCGATCTGATTGCAGTCTCGGCCTCAGCAGGAGCTCCCGTCCAACACCGAGCTCGAGTGCACCCTGTGAGAGCATCGCTTGCCGGCGGTACCACGCAGGCCTTCATTTACTTACGGCAGTGTTGTCCTAACACAACGGGACCGGAGGTGTGCACCACCCAAATGGGCAATACTCTAGGTGTTTCGAGCCTTAATGTTCGATACATATATGAAAAAATATTGACACTTTAAAAAGGAATATTTTAGTAAAGCGCTAAACCATGTCATGGAGATATTATTATAATTCTTGAGCCTAACATGTAGGGTCTTTTGGTGTAAAAATTCATAAGCAAGTCTGTGAAATTGAAATCCAGACAAAAATATCGACTGTGGTCTGTGGCTCCTGGTCTAATATTGTCGTCCATGCTGAGACCAAGTCCTTTTAAGCGGCAAATATTAACAGTAATTTCTTACTTTGCGAGTTATGGAATCTCCGGAAAAGATTTTTGTAGGGTTCACGAAAAAAACACTGCATTTATGTACATTCTTTCTATGCTACCTTTGTTCTCGGTAAACGATACTCTAAAGTTTGTATATGCAAATATGCCGGTAGCTGAAAATTTGAACTTTTTGAACGGCAATATCATTCATACCCAAAGATTGTCACATTTGTTTTACTTTTTTACTAAATGATAACTGCGAACAAAAAATATGTCGTCAGTAAATAATTTTTTCTTTTGCGTTTCAGAAATGGTTTCGTGATTTAAATTGGTTTTGATGCCTTGAGAACACTGCCCCCTAAATGGTGTGCGCCTGCACAGAAACTCTAAAATAATTTACGCTCAGCCTTCAACCATGAAAGCTCTGCAAATGCAGTTGCCTTTAACAGAGGTATCTGGATGCAGCAACACCATTTCAGTTGTTTGCATTTCATTTTCATTTTATTAATCATGAATGCCGCGCAAATGCAGCAGTCGTTGACTGCAGAGCTGTACCTAGTGCTGCTAGTTTTTTCCAGTACAAGCAGTAGCACCGCTAGGTTTAGAATTTTTTCCGGCGCTAGATTAACCAATAGCTTTACGGCATATGTCAGGATCTAAAAGATAGTCGCTAGTCTTCGAAACTTTTGGTATGAACATTGCTGAAAAAGTAGCCTATTTAAGGATATATTCAAATATATTCAAGAATAATAGAAGGATATGAAAAATTTTGGGCGTAACTGTTCAATTATATTCGATGAATCGTAAATGTTTAATGTTTTCTTAAACGTCCAAATGACTCACAGAACAGGCAGGCATAATCAATTCATCACGTGCATTGCTGACGACCCACTGGTGAGAAGTGGTCTCTTTTTGTTACGCTCAGCGCCACAATGTTGGATGGGACAATTGCAGGCAAATGCCGGCTGGGGCAATTGCAAGTAGACGCTGGATGGGGCAATTGCAGGCAGCCCTCGTGAGGAGACGTACTCGTACACGGCACAGCGCGCAGTGCTGCTATTGGTGGTGCAAGTGCAACGAGGTCGTCATTCTATCATTATCCGTCAGACCATCAGTTGCTCTCTTCACATCGTGTTGACTGTCATAGTATTTGCAATGCTCCACAGGAAAGTGAATTATTTCATATGAATCGGTGCATATTTATAGAGCAGCTTTAAATGAAAATCCTTGGCCTTACGTAGTAAATGAATTTTTTAAGTATATTCCGAAACCACAAAATGAAGAATCAAACTCATTGAACAAGTTTAAAGTTTAAATGTAAATTGCTCATGCCAGCAGCGAAAAGTATTAGCGCAAATAAATGGTCTTTATGCAACATAAAGTTGCACAGGAAAACAAAAGAACCAAAGAAATGGAAAGATTCAGAAAATGCTGAAAATCTCGAAAAATATTTCTCGAAAAAACGTTTCATTGAATGTTTAGAAGAAGCAGAAGTACCAAGCAAGAAACAAAACCAGCCCACCGTCGGTGAGTTGAGGGACCTACCAGAGCATGCATGAGTAAGTCAAACGGATCTCGATACTTTGATCGCTGATTTTGGGACAGGTAAGGTGCTCGCTTTCCAAATCGGTGAAAGTTAAACTTTCAAGAATCATGTAACCACATTTGCATTGAACAAAGCTGTGATTGGAAGAAAAGTAAATGTCAACAGTATTGATCAGCAATAGCAAGAAATGGAGAATGATCTCAAGGCTGAGTTAGAGAGAACTATATCGGTGGCAACTACAGCACAGTGTTTGAGCTGCAGAAACCACCAAGTGAATAGTATTAGCTATCCGTCACCTGGTGCATAATTTTCTAGCTTATGTTAACTGTTTTTATTTTTATGTACATTGACAGCCACACTTTTTGAAATTTCCACTCAGTAAATTTGCGTATATCTATACTATTTTTCCATTTTTTTCCATTTACTTTCTTCATATATATATATATATATTATAAAATAAATCAAACATCACTCTAAACTTATTTACAAGTTAGAATTTCAACTTAAAATTTGTTCAATTCTGAACTGACGTTCTTTTTGTGCATGACATTTAATTATCCTTGGCTAATATTCCTCGACAAGACACAGCATTTATTTGAGCGCCGCGCTCAGTTTTATTAGATAGAAACATTTTCGCGCGCACATGTATTAATACATTTACTATCTAAAGGTCTCAGGTATAATAAGCGAGAACACATTAAGTTTCACCTTTTATATCACTTATGAAATAATGAAAAAGTGGCAGTGTTATTGTAAATTTGTGCAGTTCTCACTGAGGAGTGACTGTGTATGGAAGAGACACAGCTCCTCTGAGGAGGAGGGTGTAGTCCTGACTGGACTCAGCGCCAGCCGCCCCACAGCGGCCAGAGGGGGACAATGTACTGCATCCCCAATAAAGGGGGACAATGTACTGCATCCCCAATAAAGAAACCACGACAACTGACAGTGGTTCAAACTGCGTGGAAGCCTTCAGGCAATTCAATGTTAATTACAACATACCTATTACATTAAAAATCCAAATTTATTTATTTACTGTAATGCACCACGGAAATTTTTTAATGCAATCCAAAGCATAAAACGATATATCGTATGCATATATATATTTATGGATATGTTTGTGATGTGTTGTAGTGTATTTATACTATACTTCATTACGTTAAAAATATTTTCATACTCTTACAGGACTTTTTAAACTCTTGGTCAATTCGATGGTGTGGAGGCAAGAAGTGAAATTCCTGATCACCAAACATCGACTTCCGCTGACGAAAATGATGAAGAGATTGTCTTTCCCTGCGTTACTAATGTATCTGTACATTATAGCTGATTATAGCTGAAATATACACATTGCTCAGCACGCATGCTGTGCAACGCACATGCTCAATTTGGTTGCGCGTTGTGACTCCGACAAGGCTTTGTCTGGCTGATCGACGTTCAAAAAGTTACGCAGGTTAAGTTGTTGTAAAGCACAGTGTCTTCGGAACGAGCAAGGCCGGAGCACTGTTACTGCCGACCTCATATTGTAAGGAACATCGGTGCGGCTTGTAGGGTCGTGAGGAACTAAGTGGAATTCATTTTATGATTCTATGGCCTGATTGAAATTTCTTATCAATTCACAAGGAGCCGTTGTGAACAAAACGTGTGGTGAACTAGGCGTCATAAAATTTTCAAACAGTGAGATTTCATTCATCAATGATTACGTTGCTGTTATGAAACCTCTAGCTTATTCTTTGAATATTTTGCAGCGTGAAAAAATGCGTACAAGAGCTTACTTCTTCTAACTCTAACTGTGGCTTTTAAAAAGCTTCAAATGAAAAGAACCCTCAGAATAGTTGCACCATTTTGAGTGATGCGCTCATTAAAGGGATCCAAGCAAGATTCCATAAAGTATTTGAAATCCTGACCATGTACATACTCCTGTCATCTCTCCATCCTGTTTTCAAAACTGCTCGGATAAACGATCCTGAAGAGCAAGAACTAGTGAAAAAAGGAATGATACATAAGCCAACTTTTGCACAAGAAGTCAATAGCATAACGAAAGGAAGAGCTTCAAGCACCCAAAATGACAAAAAAAAACTCAATTTCTTCAATTCTCTTGACCCGAGTGATAGTCGCAAGTCGGTGTCAAATAAAATTGCTGTCGAGGAAGTATCATTGTTCTTGACTCAAAGGCCTCGGGCAACGCTCGTGGCAAAGTTATGTTCAAGAACAACTCGTTTCTTTCACTGACTTTCAGGAAAGTGTTCCTGGGGCTGAATACTTTTGTACCCTCAAGTGATGCAGCTTAAAAAAATTTTTCGACTGGTAAATATTTCGTTCAATTCAAGCGTTCAAGATTCTTCGCTAAAAACTTTGAACATTTAAAGCTCCTAAAATGTGATAAGAAATTTTAAGCTGTAAAACGACACCTTTTCTTTCATGCATGAATTTTATGAATGAGAAATATGCTTATGAAATTGCAATTTTTTTATTGTTTTTTAATGATTTGCAAACATGATAGCAAATGCAACTCTCTTGAATATCTTCAATTATGATGTAGCTAATCAATTTTGCATCAGTATGTTTAGTATTTATATTTCCCCACAGTCGGTAGAACACAAACTGATTTTTCTCAGGCATGTTTTACGCTAAAAACTATGTAGCACCAGTTCTAGCAGCCCTGGATTTTGAACTCTATAGCGCTAGCAGAAGTGCCGTTATTATTTTACCTATCTAACGATAGCACTAGCGACGCTTGTGTTTTTATAAGCTCGCACAGCTCTGATTGACTGAGATGTTTAGACAAGATAGCATCATTTCAGTAGTTGGTAGTTTTTCATACTTTCATTGTACGAAAAATACAAATTCTGAAACATATTATTCTCTTTGAACAGTAGAACAGAAATGTGAAGGCACTTCGTCACTGCGATGACTGAAAATCCAAAAATCAATTATATATTACTTTTTATCCATTCCAGCATTAGCGAGACGTAGAAATAATCCAAGACCTGTGCGGAAAAGACATTGTTCAAGTCGTTTGCTCTATTCTGGCTAATGTTGAGACTGGCATATCGAGCAATGAATATCAAGGATTTCCCGCGAGCAGCTTCCATTGTTTGTACGAAGTTCTTACGACTCGTGAGTTTTACTTGACGACAAATGTATACACTGAAGCAAATAATTAGGGCTCACTAAACTCCGGAGCTGCTTCTGAAAGAGCTCATTTGGTTTTAGTTTCATTTTCTGCTGCTGAGCTAATAGCTGAAACTTATCCTACGCGTAAAAAGATTTTATTTCGACAATTTGCGTCTTCATGGGGCCCGCGGTAATTGTTATTATCCACAAACAGTTTTTTCAGCCAAAATTTAAGATAATCTTAACGCAACTGTCTCATGAGGGTCAGGGATTTGCACACAGAGCACTTGCACCGCTACAAAACGTAAATTGCAGTCTTCAATAGTTTACGACGTAGAGAATGTATAGAAACTTTCGCTCAAAATTGTGCTAAAATTTATTTAGCAGCTTTGAAGTGTGCCAAGTATCATCAAACTCTCTATGACTGTGGTAAGTCGGTAGTTTGCATTAATTTTGTAACACTGAATTCCAGCTACGATGGCAAGAACGAAAAACGAGGTGAAAGTGCTGACACTCATTACAGAGTTATAGTTTGTACAAAGTTCATAATTTTTAAGATCCGTAGGATTGTAACGAAGCTAAAACTACACCAAACATCAACAACAAATTTTCTAGAAAATCGTCTCCAGAGCGGTCGGAAGTTTCACTCTCATTAGGCACTCGCGGCAAGATGAAGACGAGCCAAGCAGCCTAAGCGGCATTTGTCCAATAGAAGAGCTTTCACTACTACGAAGAGCTTTCACTACCATGAAGAGCTTTCACTACCATGAAGAGCTTTCACTACCATGACAAAGGTTCCCAAGTTTGTTGAGAGCTCAAACAATGGCGCACATGAAAACCAACCCGCGGGCCAGAAGATCGTGATCTGTTTCCCAAATTAAGAAAGATAAAAAAACAGTAAACGCCTCTCCTATTCCGCGCCTTTAGAAAAACGAGCCTTTTCATCCCTTCGAATCAACGAACAATGCTGAGTCCTGCCGCTGAACTTTCAGTATGCACACTAGGAATGTGCCTAGCGTCCAGTAGACATGATTCTCAGGCTTTTCATGGTTTTCATAAATCCTAAACTTGATTATTGAATCGTGATAAATATTGAGGATACATTTAAAACTTAAAATCCCATTATCAACGTACCTTTTATGAAGGTAGTAAATTACATGTAGGGAAGGTTTTTTCGAAAAATGCAGAATAAACAGTGTTTCTAGGGCTTTTAATACAATAATACAATTTAACACAATCTCAAAGAAATTGATGCTTAGACCAGTACTAACTAATGTTCAAGTTCAGCAAACTTGCGTGGAAGAACAAAATATGTTGACGCCAAATTAATCAGTGTACAGAAAGAAGCTGTAGAATTATGGGAAATTTATGACGCTTCTTAAGCTATGGTGTAAAAAGAAGTAACAAGGTACACACTTTTAACAGAAATATTGCGTGTCAATTCTGAGCAAGGAGTCCTTCGGTAGATTTATGAAACTTTTAATTTATTATTCATAAAGAAATCATTTGCATTAAGCATTTACTCTGAAAAAATCCTGTCAATTGCTTGCAAACCTAATATTTTTACTATTTTTTGGAGGGCAGTCAGTTACCTAAGGTTTCATTATAAGGATATGAATAGTCACAAGATAGCAACCAGCCGAGAAAAGTTGCTGATTGTTCAAAGACGTCCCTGAGTACGACAGAAGTGTCATGATACCGGTTTCATAAATATCTTTGGAAAAATTATTAAGCCCAACATCCCGGTAACATGATACTAAAACCACTATTTTTAGAGACTGTACGATATCACAGCTCACCAAACATTCATAGATTTTCAAAACAAATCTTCAACCAACAAATATTCTTCCAAGCTCCTTTTCTCGGATGATAGGAATTGTAATTCCTGACCTAAAATCATTGCGCGAAGAAAGAGAAGACTTCAGTATTGCAGACACAGTAAGACTGTCACGGCTGACTTGACAGCTAATTAAAAGAATTGTCTCACCTTCATTTCGACGATCACATCTCTGATGGGTCTGAGTTCCTCCAGGCTCTGACGAGAGGTTACTGAGTACACGAGAATAAAAGCGTGGCCTTTCCCTATGCTGAGTCTCTGCATGGCAGGGAACTGGTGCGAGCCCGTCGTGTCTGTAATTTGCAGAGTGCAGATGTTCTTGTTGCAGGTGATCACCTGAAGTGGAGACATAAGGCTTTCTTATTCGCACTCACCGATTTCATTGCGCATGACATTTCAATTTTATTAAACATCTAGCAAGCTTCGTAAAGCTAATTCAGAAAATACATTTTATAATAAAAGATGAGAATATTAAACAAAATTTATTCTACTCCAAGCAAATATGCAATACCCTAGACACATAAAATATGTATGACACAGTACAAAAGTATTCAACCAAGACAGTTTCACATGATTAATAATTAGTGGCGAAACCATTCTAATTCAGTGACTCACTGTCTAATTCAACGCCGAACAATTTGTTCTTTTTTTGGCGAAACATCTGAAATGTTTTGCAAGAAATTCAGATGCAACGTGACCAAAAAATACGATAATTATCGTATGAAAATTGTTTCACAGAAATTGTTGAATACTTTTATCACGTGTCATATATGATTCTAATGTCTGTGATGCCGTTTATTAGTAAAATTACCACCATTATTTCACAATTTCCAATTGTTAACCAGAATTTGTGTTCTGTTGAAGTTTTAGGTATGTTTGCTTCCTAGACATTTTATGAAAACTGGAGTTAAATGGAGCAATTACTTTTGCCCCCTGTTTGTACAGATAGGTACATTAAATAAAAGGTATTCTAGTTCAACTCTGTAGACCAAATTGTTACAAACGAGTGTCCTGGTTCATGACAGCGTGAAATCTGTTGAACTGAAGTATCCTGAATCTGGGCATAGTATGCTGCGTGAAACTGAAGTATTCTGAATCTGGGCATAGTATGCTGCGTGAAACTGAAGTATTCTGGATCTGGGCATAGTATGCTGCGTGAAACTGAAGTATTCTGGATCTGGGCATAGTATGCTAAATGAAACAAGAGTACAGTAGAGTGCTCTAATTCACCATCAATAATAAGCACTTACAAACTATTCAAAAATCTGGTACAGTTCGAGATCTTCTTGAGACAGTGCAGCTTTCGTGAATCAAAAAATCGGGAACAAGGCACTCTATTGCACTATGCACTCTATTGCACTATGCACTCTATTGCACTAGGCACTCAATTGCACTAGGCACTCTATTGCACAAGGCGTTCAATTGCACCAGGTACTCTATTGCACCAGGTACTCTATTGCACTAGGCACTCTATTGCACCAGGTACTCTATTGCACCAGGTACTCTATTGCACCAGGTACTCTATTTCCCATTCACTTTACTGAGAGCACAGCGCTTGGGGAAACTAGTGTCCTGAGTGGCGATATGAGGCCACTCCTGGAGGGCACGTGCTGTGATGTTCGATAGATCACGGCTTGTAACAACCAAGTTCCCTAGTTCAAGCAGAGAAATTGGCCTACGATAAGCATCTACATATAGAAGTACCATGGAAAAGGAAAATTAATGAAACGTGAAATAAAATATAGACTACGTTAATCATAACTTTGTGTATACAGTAGAGCTGCAGTAACATGCATCATAAATCCATGAAAGCCTTAGTCTTGTCCGAAAGCTCCAAGCTGGAAAAGCCATTTGCAAATGATCGATGAATGTTGTTTTATAGAAACATACAACAATGAATATGAATTTTAAGGAATAGCTATTTGGACTGAATAAAGAACTGCATCCACGTACAGAAACATTCGAATGAAGAACTCCCAATTGATTCATACGATTTTCCTCCAAATTATTTTTACAGAGAAAGAGCGACTGTGATCATACTTTCACTCAAGAAAAAAATATTGTTTGTCGATGAGACGAAAACTGTTTAACAATGTATGATGCAGAGAGTCTTTAAATGCCTTTCAGTAAGTTTCAAATTGCATCCATCCGTAAACTGTCCAATCATGAGGTCTGAGGTAAAGTAAACTATATTCATGTATATGTGAGGGGTTATAAATTAAATATCATGTGCTATATACTTTTCACGTCGCTGTTAATTATTGGTTGATAGAACAATTATTTTTACATTGTAGTTTCATATTCCGTAGATTTACGTAGTACTTCTCTGTGTATATGTACATACATAATGAGACTAAATACATATATGTATTTATGTATGTATTTTTTTTGCTTGACTTTGACGGTCAAATTTCAAAAAGGCTCTGAAAGGATAAACTTATTGGTCGAATTACCTATGCTCAGTTGATATGATAGTTTTTGTCCCAAGAAAGAAAAATTAATTTTGTGTTGGTTGAGACTGATCGTAGACGTAGTATACGTTAGATCTTAGATCCGGCAGACATTTATTAATATAAAAAAGACGATGACAGAATGACAAAAAGAATAGAGAAAATCTCTTGGGTGGGGAAATATTATCTCTTTCGTAGCCTGTGTGGTAACTAGAAAATAATAATATCACTTTATACAACAGCGTCTGCATTTGTTCAATTATGACGTTCATGCAGAGGTTTCGTTCACTGCGTAATGTAATGTTCACTACTTGAACATAACGAGCACGTTCACAGCGTAATGTGGTGTTCACTACTTGAACATAACGAACACGTTCACCGGGTAATGTGGTGTTCGCTACTTGAACATAACGAACACGTTCACTGCGTAATGTGGTGTTCACTACTTGAACGTAACTAACTTGTTGCACAAGCGCAATGTGTCTTTAGTGGATACTTTACGATTAGTTGATAAATTACTAGATTAATATGGACAATACTACTTGAACATAACTAACACGTTGCCCACGGGTACTGCGTCCTCAATGGTTGCTCTGCGATTAGATGAAGGTATTCCTCCCTATTGCTGATTGCTCATCAGTCTATCCGTACTTACAGTTAATTCTTTACATATAAATAAGTTTCTCACCTGACGGTATGTGTCTTCAATGGTTGGTATATAAGACTCCTTGAAGGTGCCCTTCACGAATCTGAGCACGAGGGAGCTCTTGCCCACTCCCCCAGCGCCGAACACCACCACTCTGTAGTCGTTACTCTGTTCAGGCATGCTGGCGCGTCTGCAAACGAGAGCAAGCGCACATATTTACTGCTACAAAACACAGAACACAATTAGTAACTTTAAAAAATCTTGGCATCTAGCGAGAGAAAACGGACCCCATTAAAGTTGTAGAATGAACGAAGCACCTCATCAAGGAAGATTTCTTGTGCTCATGCATCGAATAATTATAGGCCAAAGGTAGACGTTCTCTCCGATGCATCGCGAGCTCAGGAATGAGATGTTCTCGCTAGGCAACATTCGAAAAATTCCTCTTTTAAAATCTGACTTTGCAATACATGATCAAAAGTTCAGCACAAATAACTCAATTTCCGTTTCGTTACACCATAGTACAGCGTCCGAAAAACTTGATGGCTTCTCTAAATGTACCTTCGCAAAATTCAGCCACTTTCTGACCTGATTTGGTTTCTACAAAAGTGTTGAATGATTGAAAACGTTATCCCTCATTCCCAAGAACTACTGGAATTGTGTTTTTGCATACAATTGTCCCAGTCGCTTTCAAATGGTTTTAAAACTCAGATAGACACTTGAGGATTCTTATTTCCTTTACGGACTGTATGTTTAGCTGCACGGTTTGAAATTTTAGATAGACGCCCTGTACGGGGCAGACTTGCAAGGAACTTATATGACGTGAACCGGCAAATCGCATCACCAATGGCTGATATTGGTATTTTTAGGGTAGATTGAATTTTCTATAGCATATAGCACTTTTACATAACTGAACAATTACTTCCCTGGTTCTTTCTGGCAACTCTTTAGGCTTTGCCGTACAAGATTTAGAGTTTTTACACAATTTCATTGATTGAGGTCTGCTCTCGTACGTGGACGAATTAGATAATTTTTATAGAAAGTTGTACAACATTCGTATCATGTAAACCACCCTGGAATGTTTGAAGTTTATTTACTATCGCTTTAAAACTAATTTTGTGGGCATTTTGGAAACTATTTATGCGATATATTAAGTCTTTTATCGGTGTTTTATCAATACTTTCTCGTATTGGTATTCTTATACTGATGTAACATTCAGCGCATAAAAATAAATTATATGTTTAATTTTCAAGTGCTTAGCCGTAATTTAAGTATGTTGAATAAAATTTTTAAGCCATGAATTTGATATTTAATGCATCCACTATGTGTATGAATCTGTCATCCGATATATTGTAAAAAAATTCATAATATGTACATGGGTCTATTGGTCACTCAATCTGAATTAAGAAAACGAGCCGTTGATCAATAATTAAAACTGTAGATTAATTAAATCGAAAAATGCTATTGTCAACTCATTACAAGTATTTAGTGTTATTTCATTCAGTTCACGTGTTTGAAAGTTAAGAATTCTTTATTTTTTTAAAAGCAGCGTAGGACCTGAACTCGGAAATAAGTCAAGGGCTCTTTTCAATTTTCTCCCTTCAAAGCAAATAAAATTTTAAATCGTATAATAGATATATTGTCGAAACATACTTGACATCATCTTAAGTAAAAGAATATTACCCAACTTTGCGGAGATTGTTTAACATTCTTTCAAATGGCAGGTGATTTAAGCATTTTTGGTTTTCTTCGAGTTGAAGTAAAATCCATAGACACAATTCATAATAAATTTGGACCATTAATGTATAAGAAACAAGTCCATTGCTTTCAAGCACATATCCAACTGATATATTGCTTTAGTGACCCTTCACAAACCCCTTTATGTGCTCACTTAGTTTGAGCGGATCTCAGAGTCAATTCTTCACATCGTAAGGCCATAAAAAGTCTAGTAAGTCATGAAAACGTGCGTAAACATCCATGCGCCAGGCGATTATTAATGTTACAATGGATTGGTAGTCCTGTATTGTTTGAGAATTTAATTCTTACAATTAGATGTGAAACGGTCATGCGTTATTGTTCGCACGGTGGAGAGGCTAGCGACTTATATTTGGCATTTGACTGTGTAAGATGAAGCACCTTAGTGTGTAGTGCATGGCATGGGAGAGTCAGTGCGAAAATATATCGACAAACTGTCTTAATTTTCAAAGAGTGTTCAAATTTATATTTCCTGTGTACACCCAGATAGGGAAAAGGAAAATGCTTCCGTGTGCATAATCTTACTCAATTGTTTTTCTTAGTGCAAATAGTCATCCAGAATCAAAAAAAAATATTGCTCATTTTATTTCGCTAGTTATTCAGTTCCTACAAAGCCAAGTAAAGTCAAAAAAAGAAAGTCAAGCCAGACATCCTCATCGAGCTGGAAGAGAACAATGTAGAGTAAATTCATGTTGGAAGTGTTCAGTTACACAGACGAGATTTACACAACCCTCATATTACATTTCCATCGTCATAGTGTCATACAGGACCCTTCAGCGGAAAGCGATTGTTTTCTTTAATTAAAATTCGCACTTCCCAATGAACATTTTTCTATAAAAAAAATCGTTTTCCTTAGAAGCCCCGTGCAGATAAAGGTTCCAAAAAATTAAAATCTAGAGAAAATGTTAAAAAGTAGCCATATATATTCTCGCACAGACCTTCTTGCGACAAATCACGTATATGACAGAATTTGCTCAGAAGCGTTAATTATAATTATTACTTTAGGGAAACAATACATGAAATGTTTTGCTACCGATGCTATTTGCCCAGTTAACCGAGGTAGCGGTACCTACGGACTGCAGGATAGCCTCGAGCCTAGTTCTTCCAAATTCTGAAGCACTACTCGAGTAACGAATGCTGATTAGCTTTGACTTCTAGTGAACTTCGGCAAGCGAAATGGCCCAGCGCTCGGCAGTGATTGAGAATTTTGTCGACTAACTTTTATAAAAAGTTTACTACAATTAGTATTCACTGCCTTGAATATTTCAGAATTCATTTGAATTACGGGTAAAATTAACTGATGCCGAAAAGAATACCTACTAAAGCGCTAAAAACTGAAATACACAACAGTGTTTGTAGACATTATAGCAATAAAAAATTTACCTCAAAAACAACACACAGATTACTAAACACTGCTCACTCCAACATGCCTCAAGTGACCACTTGAGAACATCAGTTGGGGAAGAACTGTATCAAGTCCAGAAGCTGGACATTCTAGCACGCAGATCCGTTATGACTTCCTCTGACGATTCTTAAATATAAAAGTGAATGAAAATGTTTTAATTCACCAAAAATTATCTGAATATATTCTACGACTCACAAGAATTTTGTAGCAAAAAATGAGCTTTTTTTTCATCCACGCTTCGTAAAAGGAAACTTCTCGAGTCTCCGTAACAACCGCATTGAGCTCATGAAATTTTTTTTATCAAAATTCACTCCGCATAAAGCTAGAAGTTAACAAACTGTTCTGAATGGAAGGTGATGCATAAATCAGACCATGCAAAGATTTTATTCATTCGAAGATTGGCTATTGAAAAGTAGCAATTTGCTTTTTTGTAAGTCAACTAAACTTTACATCACTGAAATATGATTCATTGCTCTCATAGATATTCGCTACAATGAGAGCCAAATTTTATTTTGGGTAATGGCATAGTCTATAACCTCTCACTCTGTAATTATTTCACTTTGGGAAGCAGTGCAATTATAATTGCCCGTGTAATGCTACCATCCAAATTGCCCGTGTAATCCTACCATGTCAATTACCCGTGTAATCCTGCCATGCAAATTGCCCGTATAATCCTGCCATGCAAATTACCCGTGTAAATCCTACCATGCGAATTACACTTTATCTAGTCTCAAAATGTCTCTAGTTCTGGTGAAATCAAGCGTTTATGAAAATGGTAAATGAAATAGTAAATATAAGTTATAGACAGTCACATAAATGTGACTGAATGCAACCTATATTTATTTGATATCTCGAACTCATTCATGAAAATTTTCTACTACTCTGAGTTGAAATGCACAATACTCCCTCGGAAAACCATAACAAGATTTATCACTTACCATTTTTCATACACGCTTGATTTCACCACCTCTGGGCGTTTTGAGACTAGATAAAGTGTAACTCGCAAGGTGGGAATTAACAAAAAACATTACGGCCGAAATGCCTATTCACCAGAGACTGCCATCCGAGGAATGAACAGCTTCTCTCAGCGAAAGAGACTCCCATTTCCTGATGAGAAATGAGGGAATTTGCCCCGTAAATCGGAAATGGAAGTACAGCCAAATGTGCCAAAGAACTAATGAAACCCAGCAAATATTCTTTGTTTAGAAAACAATTGACGGTAAGTAAATATTCTCGAGATGCAAATGAATCCAAGGCATTTATTAGGCGAAAAAAAAATGAAAAAAAAGATGGTGGAAGTTGAATTCTGGAACGTAAGAACTAAATTTTTTCGATGAAAACCTGGTAACATCTTGAGATGAATTTTGATCATGTAGATTCGTCTTTGAAGCAAAAGTGAAAATTAGGCTAATGTCCTTCCAAAGCAATTTGATACTCTGTGCCATTTATCCGACTCCACATTGAGTGGTCGTTTTGCCAGAGGAGAATACATTTTACCAGAAAATTTTCATGGCTTTTATTCGAATTCTATGAATCAAAATAGCCATTAGTAGAGCACAAGAAAATCATCAATGACCGTACCCAACTTTTTCAAGACCTGCGTCGGCTCGCAACTATTCTTTACTATAAAAATTTTTATATAATTTATAGGAGCTGTAAGTTTGAGTACTAATAACATTCATTTAGGTTTAAAATTGTGGTAAGGTCCAAGAGTGTGAACCAGAATTGTTAAATGCTGTTGAATAGTTCGGCAGATTTCAACATATCATCTCATTTCAAGTACATTGGAACATTGGAAATACCTCATTTATCATGGAACAAAAAGTATCTAAAAAAAGAAGAATGCCAATGAATGAATAACACAAAAAGAATGTTAAAAAATGTGGTATTCTTTCACTATTTGAATCTTACTTGCTTTGTTCAACTCCAGTCAAATTTGCGGTATTCTTTCACTATTTAAATCTTACTGTTTTGTTCAACTCCAATCAATTTGGTTTTTCTTTTGATTAAGCATTTATGAAATCTGAAAAATTCACTCAATATTTCTAAAGGATTAACATATCTTACTTAAATTATTAGATTTTTAATAGAAATTTTAATCTTGATTCTCTACTTTGAAGTAAACATTGAGAAGATTTGCTTACCGGTTTTCAATTTAGAACATAATTGCGTGTGCACGTGCGCCTCAAGATCTTGTTACTACATAAGTGTGCGTCGTGATGCTTGCTTGTTGCAGCGACGCACTTTGCACAGTTTCTAATTTGATTATAAATGAAGAGAACAGACACTCTTAAAATACCTAGTAAGTGTTAATATTAATGATAATTCAACGATATTGTGTGAAATATTCGAAATCTAAAAACGAGAAATTTTCTTTGTTATTGCGCTATGAAGGTTTTTCGCATTTTTGTTCTACATAATTTTTACCCAGAACATCATTAGATACATTTTCATAGACGTATATGTTTAGTTGTTCTGACGAAGATAGATGAATTAATTTCTGTTTAAACAAATATGTATTTCAGCATGAATACACGTCTATGTATAAATTAACATTTATGTAGATGTACGTATTTGTAAATTTTGATATAATATATTTTATGTTTCTTGGATATAGAACATTTAATGGATGTATACGCATTTATAAGTATTCACATGCATCTCTACGTATATTAAGATTTAATTATAATCAGTGCATTTCATTTTAAACTCTTACTTAAATTTATCACAACTTTTTTTATTGTGAGAACGATGCATTTTTAAAAACTCTCAAAATCGGTAATATCAACTTCTCAACTAATTTTCTCAAACATCGATAATTGCAACTTCGGTTTGGGGAAAGCAGTCTTGAATTTCGTTGAAGTGCAGTAATAGAAATTTGAATTTGAATTGAATTTGTGGAGAGTGTAGCAGTCTCCACAGAGCCTAAAATACCAACAATGTTTTTAAAGTTTTAATGAGCTTTTCAGGCTCGCAAACTCGCAGACGCTCTCTCAAAGCTCTAAAGTTTCGCCCCTCGAACTGCGACGAGTTTTGAAACTAAGCCGGATTCGCGTGGAGGAGATTCTCGGAGGGCAAAAATTGCTTAAACTTCTTGACTTTTTCTCCTTGTTCTTTTTAGGGTGAAATAAGTGTCACGCATCCCAGCAAAATTGTAACTGGGGCCGGCAGCCACAGACGCTCACAAGTTAGGTCGGTAATCTAGCTTTTTCATTCATTTTAATCGCCACTCAATTTGTTGTTGGCACACCATGTATATTCTACTCTCCCTTGTCACTGGTACGAAATTTGCAATCCCATTACAGAAGTATCTATCAAGCTGACAAGATTTAAAAATTTTCTGTGCTTCTGCAGCCACAGTTACGAGCATTTGTTTGTCACTCATAAAAGGCAACCGCATGACGTGCCGTCCTGAGCGGCAGAAGTGAGCGCTCGCTGCCAGTCTCCCATGACACATAAGCGCATCGAATGCGTGTAAAGCGGCTCGCAGTTCTATATTTACCAGAGTTATTTTTCTAACAACCTATGCATCATAAATACTGCCAATTAGGCTTCAAATTCATCAGCGAGTTTTAGAGGAGGTATTCTCATTTTTGAAGCAAGTGTTCAATTAAAAGTTTTCAATAAAATAATCGAAAATCTATTTCATTCCTTTTTAATGCCCAAAAATATTAATTAAAATTTTTCACAAATTTATATTATTCCAGCCCCCTATTCAATCTCAATATGAATAATACAAAGTTTTCTCCTTTAGAAATGGAATTTTAGCGTGAAAACAGAATGTTAAGACTTTTATGAGTTGAATTCTGTTCAACATTGGAAAGCTATTTAATGACACCATGCAGCCACACCACCTTGTGCTGGTGCCGGCCACAGTGCAGCGGCAGCAACAACCACACCGCTGTGTGTTGTACAGACCACAGTGCAGCGGCAGCAACAACCACACCGCCGCGTGTTGTACAGACCACAGTCGGTTAACAGCGCGCCATCACATTGTCGTCCTTAGCGCATGTTCAATCCAAGCCAAAACCAAAGACTCGCTAGCGCATCGTTGCGCTCCGACGCCTTCGCAAGTTCTGTACATCAGATTGCCTGTCTAGGTAATGTGATCCTTGAACACGACAATAAAATTGGCTCTTTGAACACGACGAGGAGTGGAACTTACAAAGTCGTGAGAACGAGACCGTGTATGAGATTGAGCTTAAATGAGTTCTGATAATCACGACCGCAGACAAGCATTCATTGAAACTTGATCAAAAAGACAAGGTGAACGTTAAATTTTGAAAGATTTCCGAATATGTTACACATATTGCTAAAGAAACGTGACTCATTAGTGTGAAGAGATATTTTCAGTTCCTTCAGTTCCTTTTGACTCCGAAGTGGGCCATATATGGTACACGCGATCATCTAACCTAACCTAATGTAACCAAAGCACAATCATGTATAAATACGAATTTTCAAGTTTCTTCAAATTTGTGTTCATCAATTGAATAAGCTAGTTCTGATTAGAAAGAAAATTAAAAGAGAAATTAATTAATACTAGTAAGGAATAAAAGCACAATTTGCGATAAGTGTCACACTGACATCAGAGGTGGAAAAGAATTCTAAATGATGCTCAATCTATATATATTTTCGAAATAAGCTACCCGGGCGAGACATTAGCCACCTATTGTTTTTTGAGCTCCAGTTATTTACTACGATCATCAATTGGTTGTCAAAACTGTGACCGAAGCTTAGGTCATATGCAAGTACAGAAAAGGGATCAGTTGTCATTCAAAGTTGGCAAGGTATAGACTTGTTTCTTACTTGCTTCACACCGATGGGACTCAAGCAAGACGTCTCGGAATTTCAAAAGGGCTATTGCATTTGGTCGGGCTAGGACATACCCTAAGACTGAAGTGGCGGAAATTGATGTTTAATGCTGCGCCGTTATGCGGGTGTGTAAAAATTATCACTTATACGTTTTCTACTAGCTGCAAAATTTACAGTTTCAAGATAAGCGGCATTTGTACACATCGCAGCCAAATACGTTCAACAGACTAATAGGTCAATATAAGTATTTTCTCACATTCCTCATGTATTGGAGAATACAACACACTCAACATCAATCAACTAGGGTTCTACGAGAGAGCTGGTGCTCGTATATGCGACGCCCTCTGGATAGCTTCTCCGTGCCATCAAATGTATTCAAATCCTGTTTTCTGAGCAATTTCCCATACAGTCGAGCAACTGACGAACGGTTTTGTTTCTTTCGCAGTAGAATTTCAAGAACGAAAACTATTGTTCTTGAAAATCAATACCGCAGCAAGAAAAGTTCTCTTTAGCATTAGCCTAAAAAAGTCTGCAAATCTCCAACTTCCTTCTAATTTGTAAGAAACAAATTTTTTGGACTGTAGGGACTCCTGCGAAGAATTACGTTGCCATTAGTTTTAACCGTAAAGACTCCTGCGAAGAATTACGTTGCCATTGGTTTGGACCGTAGGGACTCCTGCGAAGAATTCATTTGCCATTGGTTCGGACTGTGGAGACTCGCGCAAGGAATAACGGCGTCATTAGTTTTCGCAAAAAAAAATTATAATTTGAGAATTGAATTGCTACGTACACTTATTCGCCATGATATAATGAGAGTGCTTTATTGAAAATAATATATATTTTTGTGTTTCAACTCTTCAAGAATTTGTGAGAATTCCGTGTGTACATTAAAGACTTCGGATGCCATGGTTGACCTTGAGCTCTTGGCCAAAAATTTTCAGATAACACGAAGCTTTTTTGAGGTAATCTTGAGAATGGGAAAGAAATTAATTTACAAATAGGAGTAATAACAGCTGTTTATGGCGGACATGGGAGTTTCCTGTCGTTTTCTACCGTAACAAAAGGTTGTGTACCGAAAGTGATGAAATATTTTTCTCACTAGAGATAAACAACTTTCTGTCGTTAGGAGGATCAGAAGCCGCACATGAAAAGTCACTTCATGGTGAAATACAAAGATTTCATTTGTTTTTATGAGAAAAGTAAGCTCGTTTCCAGCGGCTCGAAGATATAAAATGGTTCTCTGATAGTGGAATGCCGCTTACGTTCAGCCCGAGAGTGACATCTTCAATGAAATTTTTCTTACGGCTGTAAAACGGTTGCTGTCACATTCAACGTGCGGCTTACATTCAGTAAGAGAGGGGCATCACAACTGATTATTTTTTCTATGACATTTAAGCGTACGCTGTTCGCCGGAAAAAATTGACAGCTAAATTGAAGGCAGCACTGTCTTTTAAAAGAAAGAACGTTAATTCACGAAGCGGGCAAGACGAAGCCATCACAAATATAAGAAAGAACTAATATCATGGAATAGAATGTGGAAAAGAATAGTTCATTGACACATTCGGTTCATTTTGAACGACAGTAGTATTCCTACTCTGTGACGTTCCGTCTAAAGTACCCCCTGATGAATGTCTTTCGTACTTGCCAGAAGTTTAAACTCCAGCTCCATAACCTGGCTACAAATACAGCAGTTACCGTAAGGGGTTGCGCTAATTCTGCTGACTGGAAGTTGGGCCGCGTTCACGCAGCAGGTGCCAGCGCGGCCCCTGTCCGCGTGTAAGAGTTTCACTGGAGAGCAAAACAACCTGAAAATTTTGTGTAACTGTTTTTTTTACATAGATTCGTCATTACAAAAAGACAGAATCCCTGGTTCCAATGATGTCTCTGGATGATATGTGAATGGTAAGTTTACAAGAAATTTTGATTGGCATTTTCCTTGATAGCATTTGTCAATTTATTTTCATATTGATCTTATAAATTAATGCATATTGTCTTATTGGATTTCTTGAGGAAAGATGTTTTCTTTCCTAACAATTTTTTTAAACCGGTGGAAGCGCAACGAACGAAGCCTGCGCGGAACAAAGAAAATGCTTTTCAACTTCAATTTTATGAACGCCGAGTATCCTGTTCAGCTGGAGTATGGAAACTTATCGAAAAAAGAGGAATACATTTTTATACATCAAAGTGATGTGAAGAAGGAAAGCCTTGTTCAACCTAATAATAGTACGTCCATGTGGAAAATGGATTCTTCAGTCTTCCAGGTTTATTTTTCCTTGTGACCGCTGTAAGTTCCTCTGCCAGCAGGTACGCTTTCCTCATTGTAAAAATTAATCGGGTTCACAACCCCTTTAGAGCTTTCTCGTGATTTTATACAGATATTTAAAACTAAAAATATAGAAAGCGCTTCTTATCTTCAGCTAACGCAGAGCATTTGATTAATTTGTTCAATAAAGAGGTTGCCTCAACAGCCGCGGGTGTGTTCTCAATGTTGAAAGTAGAGTAAGCCGTGAACGCTGGTCTCATACGAAGAGTAACTCTGATACGTATTGCACACTTGGTCAACGCTTAAAATAAATGACCATTGCAGGTGATACGACTTGAAATAACTGACCATTGCAGGTGATACAACTTGAAATAACTGACCATTGCAGGAGATACAACTTGAAATAACTAACCATTGCAGGTGATACGACTTGAAATAACTAACCATTGCAGAAGATACGACTTGAAATAATTGACCATTGCAGGTGATACGACTTCACGCATCATCTCCCTACTGCTGCTGCATGAGCACCAGTTTCGTTATCAGAAATTGTTAGCCGTAAGCTGTCGCATCTGCTCTCAGCCTCCTTCAAATTATCACTTGCATGAGCTGTGCCACCACTGGCGTGAGCCTTCGAGTTGAGATCTGTGGTCCTAATTTACAAGGAGTTCAGCTAAACTGAAGAGCTTGGTGCTCATCCAGTTGTTGAATAGAACACGGTTTTAATTGAACATTTTGTAGTGGTACAAGACATTGCAAATAAACTTGAACTCGACTCTTCGTTGACATCTCTTCATTAGAGTATTGAAGAGAGCAAAAAAAACACAACAAAGCGCGTCCACCTTACTCCACCATACGGTAAATCGAGTCCCGCATTTGGGAACGAAACTGATTTGGCAACACTACACGGTTTAGTTATCTATATTTTACAACACGTTTGAGCGACGCTAATAACAGAAAATGCTCCCCAAAAAAGGCGGGAAACAAAATTCAAGTTGGTATGTAATAAAGTCGAATCAGACGTAGTCAGTCACTAAGGTCCATCAAAAGAGTTCCAAGTCAAAACTACGGGCCATGTCGGGTCATGAACGGGCGTAACCAAAGCTACGGACCAATACAGGCCATGAAGGGGCAAAACAACATTTGGGATTTTTTCGCCACCATCTGGAAGTTGGCGTAGTAATGTCAGTCCAAGCTCACGTGTCCAGATCCGCAAGTGCCCTCAAATTTCCTCGAATGTGTGCCTAGTCAGTCATGCCCAAAGAACAAACTAATTAACCTCCATATAAGCGATTGATTAGTGATGCCACAAATTACGCTCGCATTGCTGGGCAATTGCCACCGCCAGCGCCCGGGTGAGACACGCAACTCGCGCTTCTCCTTTTTGTTCTAATTTCCCCCATAAGCTCTTCGTTCATAAAACAGCAACTGCTCACGCTGTATCCTCCGATCAGCTCCCCGTTTTGTCACTCTTTAAAGGCTGCTCCTCACTCTCCAATTTCCTCTGAGAGCACTCGTCGCCCCAAACAACAGCCGCTTGCATCCGACTCATCAGTTGTCCTCCAACGAGCGGCTGCCCTCCGCGGACTGGGAACACTCGAAACCATACCCAGCGGTGCCCTACGGGCAGCATGTACAGTAAGGGAGCGCCTCTGTCAAGGCGGTCCCCTTTAAAGGCCATTCCTGCTCCCCACGTCTCCCCCTCCGCTGTCTACACACCCTCTGACCTTCGGAGGGCTCCCACTGGATGCCGTAGCCATGCTTGCATCGCGATGCCGCATTCGCTCTCGTTTGAGTCCATTCGCGGCCGCTGCCGTGGTGCGACCCAACGTTCGTTCAGGCAAGAGAGTTCTGCACCCAGGCGCGCATTGCGTGCTTGTATTCATCAGCCACGCCCGATTGTGCACTCTTAGATAATTAATGAGCTGATACATTCGTCGAGAAATTGTATGCACTTCAAATTTCAATAAAAGCTTGTACTTTTCATGCGACCCAAACATTTACAACGAAGATTCGTACTCTGTCTCCATGTGAACCTCGGCTCTTGTACGAAGTTTGACACAAATTTAACAATAGAAATTAATCGTTGCAAAGAATAAATTTAGTGCCACTCTAAAACCCCTTCTTATCGTCGTGCTTAATAGCAATATAAACGTAAAATACACTAAACTTAACACTATTCAAGGTAATAACTTCATAACTTCAAAAACCTTAGCAACTGATCCAAAAAAGGTTTGCCAAAGCACTTACTAACAAAATTTTAAGCTCATGTACATGCGCCTCATGTGAAGAACCATTTTGTTTTGACTGTACGGCTGATAAAATCCTTCCAGACCGAAGTATGAGCGAAAGAGTTGTTTTCACGGTTTTCGGAGTTATTTCCATAGATTAAGAACAAGTTTTTCTGCGTTTTCTAATCCCGATGCATTCCATCTTGTTACTGCATTTGATGTACCGAATCAACACTCTAAGCAAATACACCCACAAATTACGTGAAATTTGCAGTAGATCAGCGTAGCGTCGTGTAGAGATCAGGGTGAGCTATGTGCCCTAGAACCGATTTGAAACAGCATTCCACTTTAGGTTTGTTTTTCAAGTATGTATCAAATTATAACAAAAATAATGGACGATTTAAGTGTTGTCTTTTGAAATGCCATTTTAGCATAGTATTTGTTCCCAGTACCTTTTATGTGAATTTTAGGCATAACTGGTAAGTAATGTGAGCTCCTCAATAATTTTCAATTTAATTCAGATACCAAATATTATTAAAGAATGTAAATCATTAATTACGAATATAAGAAAAGAAGGCCTTGGCTTACTGTTCTTGCATGAGTTCCAACTTGAGCAAAGTGCTCGCCCAGCCGCTGCTAAAATAATTGGAGCAAGGGCTCAAGGCGGCGAGTGATCGGTGGGGACGAAGATGGTTCCAGAAACTCCATCATGGTGATGAGAGCGTTGAAGATGGAGAAGGTAGAGGACGATCATGCAGTCTCGACAATGAACAACTGAGAGCAATTTTTGAACAAAATTCCCGTCAAAGTGTCAGAGAAATGTCTTAGATTTTGGGTGTCAGTACTGTGACAGTCTCACGTCATTTACAGAGGACGCCATTGCACAGTGGACGTCACCTATTCTGTTCCACGATAGTGCGCGGCCTCGTGTTCCGAAGAAAACATTGCAAAAACTCACAAACTTAGAATGCAAGACGACTCTACCACTTCCTCTATGTTTTTTTATCGTTCACTAAATGAGTGCCCATTTTTTGAGTTCTTGAACTTATTTTTGAAAGGGTTTTTTTTTTTAAATCAAACCAGAGGTGGAATTAGTTTTCAAAGATTTGTGGCATTTCAGCCAAAAAGCTTTTATTACCCAAGATGAATTATCTCTTTGATCGATGGCAGAGATGCATAAATGTACAAAGGTCATATTTTTCATAATTTTTATATGTTTTCTGTTCAGTTTTCCATAACAAGCTGTGTTTTTAAAATTAACCATTATTTTCGAAACAGCCTAATACTTCTAGCATGATTTAGCACCACCATTATCCAGAAATGAAGAGGTTAGGACATAGCCAGTCGGCAATTAGTCTCTGGTTTCAGTCACAGATGTGTGTTCGTTACAAAAGTCTTTGTAGATTAATTTTCACGGAATTGTAGCATTAACTCGAGCATTAGGTTAAAAAACTATTTTTGAAGATGAAATAGAATGTAGAGGACAGCTTACAGCTGTACGTTACAGCTGCACTATAAAAGTTAGATTAAACTTCTTTACTGAGCATAAAGATGCTCTAAGTATAACTTGGGTAAAATTCGGAGCATTCAATTAGTAGACCAAAACGTACACATGAAAAAACCCAAGCCTTTTCGAAATTTATAACCTAATTCTATTTTTGTGCGAATTTAATTTTTACGGAGGGTTTTGAAGTTCAATCAGGAAAAGACAAGGACTTGACCAACGTCTTCCCTTACAAACTAGTACTGATGATTAAGGGAGCTAGGCAAGTAGCTTATGTTGGCCGAAGTGATAGTTTGGGTGGCGCATCTTCGCACCAATTGTTGAAATTTTTATTTCATGACTCCTTATGAAGTGAATAAATCTAGAAGCTAAGATATACATTTATTACTATAGAATGTAAAATGAAACTAATAAACGGGATCGATTGGTGCATAATTGGTAAAGTATAATATAGATGAGGAGTGACAGATGATATGAAAATAGAAAATGCTGATCCTACCCCTGGCAGAGTGCTGTTGCCAATTATGGAATCCAGGCCCCAGAGAAAATATCATGAAGCTGGAAAGTGTACAACGAAATTTCACGGCAAAGATTCGTGAAGTTCAGGGCTGGACTACTGGGAACGCTTGAAATTTCTCCAACTGTATTCTCTCCAGGGAANCGATTTGTGGATTAGTACCTGACTTCAAAAATGGGACCATAAGGCTCTGCACAAAGCAGCACATTTGTTTTGGCAAGATGAGTGTTGTGCCAACAGTTAATGCAAGGGAGGCTGGCAGCGTTCGGACTAGACATGAACAGTCTTTCTCCATAATGGGACCCAGACTCTTCAACTCTCAGCCAAAAGATCTGAGAGAATCCAACCCAACTGTTCCCTGGATGTCTTCAAGAAGAGGCTGGATAACTTTCTACAAATTATTCCTGATAGGCCTCCTTTGCCTCAAACAGCAGAATGAAATTGTCTCATTCAGCAGCTTGCAGATATGCAAAGGCACAATATGCACACAAAGCGGCGGCATCCCAGTGTGGCTTGGGCGTAAAGGCCCAAACATCTCTAAGGTATCTAAGGTAAGGTTCACATCATTTTTTCTGTACGACCTTTGTTCGAAAAATGATGCTCAAAATATGGTATATTTTCAAATAACATTCTATATATATATATATATATTGCTCTTGAAAGGTACATTGAATTCCATCAAACTAGAGACTTTGCAGTGTTATTAGGCAAAGAAGTGAAAAACTATTGAAAGTTGTTCTATTGTCATTCTTTGGTTTTTCAATGAAGTAAATAACCTGTATCTGATCAGCAGATACCTAAAGGAGGGTTCTCATATTACAGCCAATAAAAATTAATATGATACTTTCAACACAGAGCAACTTGTCTGACACACGCCCAGAGTAAACTTCTGTTAACAATGTAGAGCCAGATCAACCACTAATGTACATATTAAAATTAAAGATAATAATACAGCCAGAATTTACATATACTCAAAACTATTTTAGGAGTGATTTGCTCTTAGCAGTAAACTTCTCATGTTAATATTCTAACCAAACAAAATTCAAAGCTTTTCATCAATTGGAAAATATTTAATTTTTTCAACTCCCTTAGAAAGTTAAAAGAGTAACATTTAGAACTACCCAGAACTACATTAATGTTAAAATACCAATCGCCATTGAGATTGAAAGTGAAATAAAAAATTTATGTTTCAACTTAAATGTGTGCAAATAAATAATATAGGTACAGTAAGCCCACATTATATGTTCCATAAACGTTCCTGAAAACCTTACTGCAAATCTAAATTACCTTATATCAAACCCATTATAACGTATAATAATTGGATATGTGTTCCAGCACATCAAAAGTCACCCATACAGATACAAAAATAGTCGAATAAATATGTAAAGTACTGCGCTAAAGAAATAAATAGTAAATATTTTTATTTATCTTTCACCTGCTATGTATTCCATCAGATTATGTCTCTCCCTGGGCTAATGACCAGTAGGGCTTCCAGCTTACCCAAAAATCCAAATACTGTAACTGTGAATTTACTGGATAAACAATTACCGCATAAGGACGCACAGTACTATGAAAATACAATGGCTCTACTTCCCAATAAATTTTATCAGCTGCAATAAAAAAATTCAGTAATATCCCACTAGGAGGCTTAAAATATTGTCAAATACCTATCTAACTGAGATATAGGGAGAATATTTATACATGATTCCATCAAAAAAGATATGCTTACCTTATCTATCATCAATGGACAGTGCAAGTTTATGGGTCTTAGCACTTGGTTCTTGATCATCTTTGGAAAGCAAGGTTGGTAGACTGGCATAACTGGTTTGGTTGATTTGGTGTTAAAAGATAGACTAGACAATCTAGCAGCACACACGTCAGTTTTTGACTCCTTTAAATCATATTCTTTGGCATCATCTACAGCACCTTCCTTAGGAGCATCAATAACTAAGGCAGAATCTAGTTTATTTTGGACAGACTTTGGCAGACCTTTTGTAATTCTAGGACAAGGAACACTACAGTGAGTAACATTTATGTTCCATCTCTCAGGAACTCCAAAACATGGAACTAGTGTATCTGGTTTTTCAAGAGGCAATTCACAAGGTTTTGGATGCAGTGGTGGAGTGAATTTATCCTCCTTCCATGTGAACTCATATGGAAGTCCCATGGACCTCTTGAGAAGGTTGTGTTCCAAACATTTGTTTTTCTGTGCCAATGGTTGAGCCTGGAAATTAAAATTTGAAATAAGCACAATAAAATTGGAAGAAGTCTCACAATAAAATTATAAAACAATATTTCATTTCATTCCCTGTTAAGCCATTTACTTCAATATTTTCCAGAAGATATACCTATGAAATCTTATCACATGACAACTACTGAGTTGCTCTTAATTCAAATGAAAAAAAACATATTACAAAACAAAATTTATTATGTTAGCACTGCATTACACTGCATATAGTAAAATATCAACAGATAAAATTGAAACACAGACAATAATACTTTCAGTACTCACCATAATTTCCCACCTAGTTCACTCATGCAAAAAAGTATGAAGTACAGTATCTGCTCACATAAAAGTTGAGAATGACAAATAAGTGCCCAAGGAAAGTTCTTGTCAAAATCTGTGTTGCCTAACACACTTGACATAATGAAAACAACAAATTTGTTAATTTACAAATAGTTAAATTTTAAGAGAAAACTGATAACATTAAGAAGTTAAAATTGCTATAATGTATAATTGAACAATTAAAAATAGCTATGCTTGGTTAATATTATTACATTATTAAATTATTATTACAACATTATTATTATTATTAGAACAAAGCTCTCTATCCACATGGAATGCAATCTCACAAGAGCAAAAAGAAGGGATCAATTAGTGATGAACCATAGAGAATGAGAAATTTATGCACACAGTGTGCTCCTATACAGGTTCTCTTGTGCATACAAATGGCAAGTTCAGAAAGGATAGGAAAAACAAAGAAGAGATAGCTAAGAAAAGATAAAATTAAAAGAAGTAAAGTAGGCTCAAAAGATAAGTCTTAAAGGTATTTTTATAATCTAACATTGCCTTCCTGGGGATGTCATTCATATGCTTACAATATACACACATATCTTGGAAGTGGTGAGAGGCTTGTATTATATGTATTCACATTTCAACACTAACAAAGCTCTTATTCATTAGAAATTTGTTGTAAAATTCATTTCTAAAAATGAATAATTATGATTTATGATTAAAAATTGGCTTAATTCATATATAAAAATGTATTTATTGACAAATTATTGTTTGTGTAGCTATTTTTTAGGAATTGGAGGGTATCCATAAGTTGAAGTTCTACTGCACACAAATTTTGAATAGAATTGAGTTCTGTTTACCAGTCAATTGCATTTAGTCCCCAATCCAACATCAAACCACAGTTCTATAAAAACATGCCCTAGTAAGCTAAAAGGGTAAAGAGCCATTTACTGAATACAACAAAAGTAAGTGGCACTGAACTGGTGATATGCTCTGCTAAAATAACAAAAGTTTATGAATCAAACCATAAAAAACTTGCAAGGAATAAAAAATTTGAGCCATAAGAGATGCATATTAAAATAAAGAGATAAGACTAGATGTCTTTCAATTGGCTCAAATTATAATATTTTTAATTCAACAATGATACCACTTTATTTACTTCACTATGAAATACTGTTAAATAAGTATAAACTATTTGTTACTCAGCATAGAAATACATCATTAATGGTATATTCTCATGAGGATGAGTGGCTTACCAGCTGCCATTCTCACTATCAAGTTTTACACTTGCCAGTCCAACTAGCAGGTCTGTCTGCCTGCATGCTAGGATGGGCTGAATTGCAAAAGGCTAACTTACAAAAGTCAATCAATAAATATAATAACTTAAAATTAGATTATATTGTACAACTTGGTTTTGGCCTTCCTATGCATCTTCCTATTTTTTTCTTCCTTCCATTCATGTTAGGGTATTCAAGTTTAGTACAGTTCACAAGACCATAATTGGACACAATGTAACCTGTAGTCAACAGTAGTCATCACTTGTCAAACTACTAAAGAATTGGCATCAAAATGTAATGAATTAGTAACAAGTTGCTTAAATATCTTCCAATAAAAACAATGTTTTTGCATCTTTTAAAACTAGGTTTTTATCACTTAAAACCAAAGCTTCTATCAAATGAGACTAAAATAAAGGCTGCAAAATGAATAGTATGCTCTGTGTAGTAAGTCACACTTCAATAAATGTTTGAAGAGGTTGAAGGATTTGTTTTCTAATACCTCAAAAACTTTATTTCTAAAAAACAAGTTTAAATTCCACCTTGAACCTGTAACAATAATAAAAAGAAAAATTGTAATGTAAAGATACAATGTGTTCCATTACACATCTAGAAAAAAGTAGTTATCTAATAATGAAAGGTTACATTATCTATTTGTAATACAATTATATATAATTAATTTAAACATTAAAAACAAATGCAAGCATAAAGCAAAATTAACAGCTTTAGGCACAAAACTTATGTGAGCTAACAACCAAGGAGTGAGCATAAACATATACAAGAGATGTTTTTCTATAGACTAGTCTCAATGTTTGAGGAAATATGTCAAGTCAAGTATTAGTTGGAGATAACTAAGAAACTTTCATATATGCTGAAATTAAGAGAAGAAAAACTCAAATCTTTATAATAAAAATCTAAAGGAAAATCAGAAATGTGCATAAAATAGGCAAGTTAACTGCTGTTACTTTTCAACTGCTAACTAAGGCTGTCTATACATAGAATCATTAGATACAAAAACTATATCAAAATTGCAAGATTTAACTTATAACAAAATTTCAAGTTTTACAATTCTTTAGCCTAATAATCCTAAATTTACCATAATCCAAGAAGAAATGCACTTAAAGGCTACCTGCCACTACAATTAATGCATTGAGAATAAAAGATCTTCTAAAAGATCCTTGGTTTTCTATAGATAGTAAAAATTAAAGTTTTTTGTTTTGATAGCACTTTATATTAACCAACATTATTACATCACACATTGGCAAAATGATCTAAACAATATAATAGATCAGAAAAACTAAACAAAACACTCTATAATAGGCAAATTCAGCATAAAAGGATTAAACTGATTAAGATACTGCAGTATAAACTAGTTAAATACTTATTACCTTGTTGAACTTTAGGTACATACTGTATATAGATCCAAGTGAGTGGATATTGCAAAAGTTATCACAAATTATAAGGTACAACTCAGGAAAATAGGTAATATTTATTTAAGTTTGGACAACTCTGCAGACTGCAGAGCATCCTATTCATTGTTTAATGTACAGCTTCCATTTTGGTGTCAATAAGATAGAAATTCATTTTTGAGTAAGAAAACTAATTTTTTGCAGGTTTATGATAATGAAAAATTGATGTATATTGTACAACCTGTTTCCTACTATCTCTACATTATGTTAAGTTTAGAAATAACATAACATGATAATACTGGTAGTCAGAATGGATAACAATATGAACCAAATTTCTATAGGTTTTTTACCATTATATTGTATTGGCATAGAAAAGATATAAATAAATTTCTTTCAATGTAACTTTTACATTACTTGAAACCTTTTAAAAAAATTTTGTGCCATCCAAAAATCAGAAAATGTTCCCTATTCTATCCATTGGTAGCAAAAACAAAAGTGTAAAATTAAATGGAATGCTACATGCAGCATGCCAATTTAGTGATAATTTTAACTATTGGTTGTGATTTCTGTAAACTTATCGGCTCATTTATTCATGATCATTCTGTAAGCAAAGACCCATTAAAACCCACGTTACACACTAGAAAATTGTAAAAACCTTCACACCTACAATGAATCAATTTCTAATCAAGATGGGAAATTTTGAAATACTTTAGGATAATTCACCAAAAGCTACTAAAACTTGGCATACAAATGTAATTGAAGAACATGTACTGTATATGGACATCATCAATTCATCATGCAACCTTAATAATAAACAATTCTATAAGTAATTAAACATATATTCAGTTAACTTCATAATTTGTCAAGGTTCAATTCTAACTTATAATTTGTTACAAAAACCAACACATTTTTACTTGAATATCATCATCTAAAAAATCAAAAGAACATCATCACAAACTTTTGCAGTGATGAAAGCTATGACAAAATATATTTACAAATTAAGTGGATGCGCGTCTTAAATGAAAGTTTCAATAATAGTGTATTTTTAAAGTCATACAAGCTTTACGTTCACTCTATTTTCAGAACACCGCCGTGTACGTAGGCAGTCCATCTCAGGCCGAAAACACCAGTGACGAGAACTTGGAGATCCGGAGCTAAAGCTCGATCCAGCTGAGAAACTGGCAGACGTGACTGTAGCGTACTACGCCAGGGGTTCCGTTAGCTAGAACGCGGAAGTTTCCAAACTGTAGCGATTTGGAATGTGGCCCACGTAATGGTCTTCTTCCTATTATGACACAGCATACAAAAAAATTAATCGTTTCGAGCGGTAATTTTAGAAATTTTTACATAAAAATGGTAACAAGATTGGTGTGTGAATTAAAATAGCCAGACAACGAGTTTTTTACATAATCTAGTTAAGAAATTTGAAAAGAATAGGATGTCAAGACACGTATAAAAAACAGCTAAATTAAATTATTAGGTATTTCATATAATTCAGCTATGAAAAGGTTTCTAGGTTGTCAATTTTAATTTTAAGATTCAGCTAACTGATTAATTTTCAAATTTCTCTTTTCAGCGATTAGATACTTCAGTACATATCTTATCACTGCAAAATACAAATCAAAGAGCAAGCGCAAGAATCGTGAGTGAAAAATGAGGTTAAATACAAATATTTTAGACTAGAAGTTGACAAGTTAGAATTTTGGCTTGATGAATGTTGGTTATTCTAGGCAGGCTGTGATTTTGAGCTTTATATTTTCTTTGTTTGTAGTAAAATTTTCAGAAAATTGAGGCATAAATTCCTACAAACAACTATCAACAGTTAGTTGCAAACATTTTTGTCTCCAGTGGGCAATCAACCCCACTCTCATTCATTTATTATGCATAAAAATATGAGCCTCAAAAATTTAGGCTTAATATCTTGAATTAGGTCTCAAATTTTTCAGTGTACATTATAATATATACTAAAAGTATAGGTAAAATCCCAAAGAGAAAACAAAGTTGGAAGAAAATATATAATGGCTACAAAATAATATCTTGCAAATAAATTGTAAGTATTGTTGTGTTGTTTAGTATACTGATTTTTGTGAAAATATATCTTAAGTACTTATGAAAATAATACCTACTTAAAAATGCTGATTTTAAAGGTGTAAAATACATGATTGTTCTCTATTTGGTAAAGTAATTAAATGGACAGTGACAGTGCATGCTATTCATTTATTTGTTAATTATTATTGGTATAATTATTTTACTCCCTGTTTCATATTTGCTCAAGCTTTTTCTACATGTTGAAAAATGTTGTACTATTTATATCTTATAAAAATGTTTCTTTCATGTAATGGCATGAAGAGTGGGCAGACCCATATATGAAAGTGTATTTATAGAAAAATCTTGTAAGGAAATATTTTTATTGATTCCTAGGCATTTTACCAATGGGGTTTTTATGGCTTATAACTACTGATGTTGCAATGCATGATGGATATTAAATTTAGGCTTCCTTTTCAAAGGGAAGCATTCTGTGGTTGCATGAAAATTAGTGGATGGGCTAGTAGTTGCATTTTCACTTCCCAGCTGTGAGGCTGTCATGTTAGCCAGTATGCCATGGAGCCCCAAATTAAGCGTAGGCCGCCCTGCTACAAGATGTGTGACGGCCGCCCTACCAGCACCAGTGGAGGTATAAATTGCAATGTTGACCGCCCCTGCTGAGTTGCCTTTGGGCTCCTATATCTCTGGCATTGTTGCTCATAGTGAGGCTGCTTTGCAGCTCTTGACTAGTAACTACCTGTTGGTAGGGTGCTGACTACTCTACTCTCAGAAACTTTATCTGCTGCTCATTAAATTAAAACTTGAGTATGGAAGCTTTATTTTTGTTACTACCTCTTAAACCATCTATTAAAGTTAGAGTATGCTTTGCTGCATCATGCCTGTTGTTGAGTGTTGTGCTGTACTTACATACTAAAGGTGGATGCTGACCTGTGTCCCTGTTGCAAATGTATCTTCTATTCTACTGCAGCCTGGTTTTTACCATTCTCAATAACTCAGTTCAAATGCTTTTGCTCCAGCAAGATCCCCCTACACTTGGCCAAGATTATGCCCTTCCTTTTTTATGGCATGCTCTGAGTTTTCAACTCTTGGAATCAACATCCTCAATATTCAGACCATCCATTGTCCAACCATTATTCAAGCTTATCCTCTCCCACTAGTGCAACTCTGATATGGCTTCCTAAGACAAGTCTGCCTGATCCACACTGGCAGGTGGAGCTGCAAATTTACTGGAAATCAAATATCTATCCAGGGTTCCAGTCTTTACTTATGGCTCTCTTATGGAAGAGATACCTGTAGCTGGTGTCTACAGTGTGACCCAGGGTATTAGTCCACTCTAATACTGCTCAAATTAATATTGCTTTGAAAAGTATGAGGTATTTTTTATAGATATCATTAATGGAAGTTTTTAGATGGCTAGTCGCTGAGTTTGTTCTTGAAATTTGCTGTCCTTAAATGTTCCCATTGAGGAAGAATAAAAACATCTCATCCTAACACATGTATGCATGCAGATTTACATCAATTAAAACTGAAATTAAACAAATATTGCTAATCATGAAAATTATTTATTAATATATCTTTTGCATTTGATAACCTCAAATGTATGATTCTTTGTTAAATCAGTCAGTTTCTTTATTGTAGTAGCTGACACAGATATCAATGGAACTTTGATGGTGTTCCATAACTCTTGTTTGGAAGTATATTGCTGACTCTCATCATAAATCTCTCATTGTATGATGGACCAGAAATTTTTGATTGGGTTCAAATCTGGCCAATTTGGCAGCCACACAGTATTTGGTATCCAATGATATGAATATGCTGAATGTAGGTGTTCATCTATGCATCCTTTTTTTGTTTGTTCAAATTTCATATCACATATAAAGTAAATTACTGTACTTGATTAGCTCAAATTTGTCTTAAAATATCTGATAATAAATAAGACTCATCAAACTTATTTTGTTTGTGTTCCCATGCAGCATCCAGGTGCACATGAAACACTACCTAGCAAGGATGGCTGCTAGAAATGAATTCGAAGCTCACGGAGTCAACATGCCAGACATAGAAAATCATTTACATCCATGCCATGATGAATACCATGCTGCTCATACAGCTCAGAAAACAAGAATTTGGATCTGCCTCTTATGGCAGGTCACTGAAATACCAATACTAGTTGCTTGAAAAATCTCTAAGGAGGGTGAAATTGACTATAGGTCTAAGATACATCAGGTGCAAGGTAAAATAAGTACCCCTACTTTATGTCCATGTAAAATTATTAATTAGAGTTTTAAACAAATTGGGTCCATTTTATGACCTTTTAATAGTAATTTTTACTGGTCTGTTATTTATGTTCACTATTTTTCTGCAGGTCTGAGCAGATATCTTACTCTTCAAGAAATGGAGGTCCCTATTAGAGATGTAACTGCAGAAAATCTTCCTGTAAAAATGAGTGAAAATGTTGCCAGTAAGTTGGCTGAATTAAAGACTACTGAATTATATCAAGAAGAAACCACATCAGAATTTATAACATCAAATTCCAATGGAGTAAAAGAAAATCCTGATACACACTCTTGTAAACAAGTTTGTACACCTCTTCCTTGTTTACCTCATGATTGCAACATAGTGTACTGTTTTGTACTGAGTGTCTGGGATAATGTTATTGGGCCCCAAACACTGCAGGTCTGGAAACGTGAATCGAAAATACAGTCATCTTCAAAACCAGCACCTTTTCAAGGCTCAAAGAAGTCTTCTGGTGCAAAAGACCACAATGAAAAAATAATGAGCAAAACGGAAAGCCTTTCTGGTACAAAAGCTGAAGATGCAGCTAATGAGCCTTCATCAGCATATGCCACTCAGCCATCATCTGTTGTCAACCTCAGTAGCAGTGATAGAGGTTTGGTGGAGGGTAATCAGTCAACTGCTGGAAACCTGCACTGTCAACCTAAATCAGACAGGTAAGTAATTTTTTGACTGACTAATTTGTCTGTAAACTCCAATACTGTGCTTTATAGGGAGTCTCTAATTTTGTTATTTGTGTAACTATTAAACAATATGAGATATATGTTAATCGTTAGGTATATTTTCATTGTTTTAATTTCTATATTTTCATGCATAAAGTTTTCATATGTGTGTATACTCAATCCTAAGATAGTACTACTAACTTTTTATTCATGAAAAATGAATCATCTGCTAGAGCATGCTTAAATAAAACTGTTTGGCAACTTATGAGGTCAGAATTTGATGTGTCATACATATCATGTGATCTTTAAATCTTAAAAGATATTAAGAGTTAATTTTTTGTGCAAAAAATAAAATTGTTTGCTAAGTAATAACTATTCATGCAGTAGGTAATAATAGTTGTCTAATAATTTGGTGGTGGTGTCTTGCTATCTATATTTGTTTACAAATTGAGTGTAACAATTTATATTGAAGAATTGAACTCAATTTCTTTCAGTAAGTAATGTCATTGGAATGTCATCCTTTCTGTCCTGAAGTGAAAATTTTTTCACTCACTAGTAGTGACTAATAAATGTAAATTATTTTGGATTTTAGGCAAGTCTTGTTAAATGGTAAAAGGTTTTTGGTTTAATTTAATTTACATTAACAATAGAGTTATTGACTAATTGTAAGTAGAATTAATAAAAAATTATCTTGTGAATCAAATTAGATTAAAACTTGAGTCATCTTGCTTACTTGCTTGTAGCTGTGTGCACTCCTCTTCAGTGATAGCATAGGGTATAAATTCAAAACTCCTTAGTTATTAAATAAGTGTTTTTCTATTATTTCATATTAACAGTTTATTTGGATATTACTTTGTTATTGGTAAGAAATAAAGAATCTTTTGAGGCTCAAATGTGACTTTAAAATATTGACTTAGTGGGTTACAGGTGGTGTGTTTAGAATCAGAAACAAGACGTTTCCTTATAAACACTAAATTAAACATATCCTCAACGCAGAGATGCAAATTCCTTGATATAATTTATATATATGACACTCTTTAATTAAAAGATTCTTTCCTTGATAAAAAACAGGTAGATTAGGATTAACATTATCATGGATAGGAGAAACTTAATGAACAGTTTTGCCAGTGTGGACCTCAAATATTTGAAAGTGCTTGTACCATTCGTGTGTGAAAAAATTGAGGAACACCTCTACAAAAATGAGGTAAAAAGCAGGCAAGAATTGAAAAGACCAACAGATATAGGTATTGTATGCCTCCAGTAAAACTACAGTGGGTCAAATAAGTATTCGTAATGTCATGAAAAAAAACATTATCAAAGGTTTTGGGACATTTATGTTCCCTATCGTGATG
>VOMN01076849.1:0-13649 GCA_014899125.1 Orchestia grillus | reverse complement strand
ATCTCAGGTTGACTGTGTAGGAACGTTTTTAATTTTGTCTAAGTCTTAAGTACTTATATTTGGCTTTCATCTGGACACGACAACGTAGAACATCAGGGATGAACTCGCTGTATTTACTTATTATTTTAAGAACTAATTCGGCACTGATGAGTAAGATCAACGGGCTGAATTGACATTTCAACATCTGATGCCACTCGTAACGAGTAAAGCACCGTTGACAGTCATGTTTTTCATTCAACCATGCATTCCAACGCTAAAACGCTAAAGAAAACCAAGTTTAACTTACTGTGAGAAATTAATTCAGGGTGTAAAAGGTTCATAAACTGATGAGAACCCGACGTCCTCTTACAACGAATGTTAAATTAAGCCATTATTTTAGAGAATTTCAGGGCCGCCTAACAACGAGCGCTGGTTCATCGTAAAGACGTCCTTGCTCGATGAGAATGCACTGCAAGTACCGGTAATTCAAAATCAGTGTTTCGATTAGTGGTTCGATGAAATAACAGACTTTGAATTTTCAATCTGAAAACTCATTACGAGCTAATTTCTTGAGGCGTACGGCCCGGGGTCCTGGCAAGTAATCGACTTTTTAACATTTAATTTTTGCTCTAATATTAGTAAATTGTTGCCTAAACTTCGAAGAACCTCGCCTTGACTTGACAGATGTTTTGAATCGTCTGGCAGCATGCATTTCTAAACAGGTGAAGTTTTACGGAGGTGTTGCTTGACGCAGGTGTTGCTAGAGGCAGGTGTTGCTAGAGGCAGGGGCTGCTTGAGGCAAGGGCTGCTTGAGGCAGGTGTTGCTTGAGGCAGGTGTTGCATGAGGCAGGCGTTGCTTGGCGTAGGTGTTGGTTGGCGTAGGTGTTGCTTGGCGTAGGTGTTGCTTGGCGTAGGTGTTAGTTGGCGTAGGTGCTGCTTGGCAGTAGAGCAACAGAAGATTATTTTATCGAAGTTCGCTTTTATTCAGAATAAAATGCGACCATCTTTGAAATTTTGGTTTCTCTAATATCAAGATACTTGCCTATACATAATAGAAAGAAAGGAATTTGCTCAAGGTATTTCTCTGTGGGAGAATATGAAGAGTTTTCCTCTAGCGAAAACCTTCTGCTGGATCTCAGCGGAAAAATCGCACGGCGCTCAGGAGGTAGATTCTGGCATAGAATTTCTCGTTTTTTTTAAACCTGCACAGTACCGGAGACTGAATTTTGCAGTGTTGAATTTTATAGCCTCATAAAGAATGTATGCGAGAATAATTCCATCCATAGCTTATTCCTGAGATCCTAGCAGCTTCTCGAGCGGCTTCCGATGCAGCAGGTAGACCTCACGCATGTTTGTGTGCTACTGGTGTACCTCAGGTGTGCCTTTGTGTGTTGCTGGTGTGGCTCAGGTGTGCCTTTGTGTGTTGCTGGTGCACCTCAGGTGTGCCTTTGTGTGTTGCTGGTGTATCTCAGGTGTGCCTTTGTGTGCTACTGGTGTATCTCAGGTGTGCCTTTGTGTGTTGCTGGTGTGGCTCGGGTGTGCCTTTGTACTTTGGTGATGTAACTCGCGTTTATATTTTTTGTTGTGCCCTGCGGAATTTTGCATTTCTTCATTTTCACGACGAAATTATTCATTTTGATTATCCTTTTCTCTTACAATTCTTCTATGGGCTAAGCTTCGTACAGCGAGCTCTACACAATCATAGAAATTCTCCCTCCTTCTTCTACAGGTTTTGTGCATCAGAATCCGCTCTAAATAACTTATTACGATTGTGAGTTACCCAAGATTTATACTGTGCAAAGTTTTACTCAAGAAATCTTTCACTGAACATGAACATTTGGGTTTAATTGATATAAAACACCAAGTAACATGAATATTTAAGCGTAATTTCTTAGCTCCCTCTATTATATAAACGAAAGAAAATGCTTATTACTATGAAACATGACTTTTGTACTCTACTTGCATTGTATTTATTGCTGAGTTTTATTGAAAAACGGTAAATTCAAAAGTTAATTCACCTAACCGGGAAAGCCAAATTTCAAAAGCAACACTCGTGAATTCCAGCGCTGTATTGTTTCCATTTTGTTCAATTCCAAAGAGATGGGAAAGTATAGTTTTGACCAAAGCAAAAGACCACCGCAAGGTATTGTTGCAGCACTACATAGGCGCGACAACTTAGAATCGAACTACAAGTGTAGCAGCGGAGGCCTGGCGTGACCCGTCTTTCACCACCCAGCGCGCAAGCGACTGCTGCGAGCAGTGCCTCGCCAACTAACGAAGTGGTAATCCAAATTTCATTAGTTTTCCTTGCAGATTCATTGCTCTGGCGTGAGGTTCCCCTGGGGTCTGCGGCCGTGCTTGTTGGGTCGAGGGAAATTTTTGCTTGCAAAATATGCTTTCGGATCGAATTAATGACAGCCCTTGGAGGCGGGAACCGAAAATTGCCTCTTGATAATAAATCCACTGGGGCGTGAGGTGTGGAGTAGCTATGCCCGTCACAGCGCCGCATGTGAGCTGGTTCTGGCCTCCGTCCTGGGTATTTGTGTCTTGGAAAGGTGCTACAAAATTCAGGCCTAATTAGATGCCATAGTACGTTTTTCTGCTCATTTTTTTCACGGAATCTCTCGAATTATTACACAATTTACTGGTAGATGCACATCAAACACAAATTTGTGGAGTGTGTGTTCTACAGTCTTTTATGTATTTGTAAAAAAAAACAAATCCTTGATTTGTTTACTTTTATCACGTTCATTCCCATTCCACCGAAAGAAAAGCGTCTACATTATCAAAACTGGGAATAAACATATGACATATTCTGAAGCGATTCACTAGCTTATAGTAAACAAAGCTGAGTTCTAGTGTATTCACTGCCATCTGGAGGAACGACTGTTGACCTTAGAACCACGGTTAGAGAAATCAAAGGAAAAGTAATACTAACCTCCGAACACTGTTTGTATTGAAAATAATCTCCCATCATACCTTTCTTATTTGATCCAATATTGTGGAATTCACAAAGGAAAAAAATGTACGATTATATCATATATGATAAGGTGGGATGTGGTACGGTCACAAAGGTGAAATGGCGCAAAATTGATAGTATAACCGGTCTTGTGTAGTCCCTTTGAGGTCCTGAAGCGTACTACCTCGAAACAGTGCAGAAAACTTGATATGCGAGCATAGGGCTGTAGGAACTTACAAGTTATGTACCTTAGGCATACCGTTTGAAAAGCTTGTACTTCGGATTTTTTAACCTGTTAATGGAGATTGACATCGTATGATGTCCACGTGGTTGTTGCGTTCACACGGTCGCTGTCGATTACACATACCGTGTGAATGCACTGCCGGCCACCTGGGCATTGACTGTTCACAAGTTAACCCTATTGTGGCCTACGTTCCTCTGGTTAAACGATTGAATTTATATCGTCCGGTGTTAAAAGTTCTTACTGTCTTGTTCAGCACTGGGATGAATAAGCGCAAAAATTCTTAAAATAGGAAAAACTGTTTACGTGATATTTAATTCATTTAAAGAATATGCTGGTCCTACTAAGTCTAGATTGTTAATATGTGGGTCAGACTTAGCCTATTCAGCAACTAAACCTAACTCTTTGGTGAGCCTGAAATGGTTAACACGTTCACTGCCACATGACGCACACGTGCGTCATGTGGTATTTTGCTCCTTTCAGCTCGATTTCTATTTAGCCGTGTTCCATTGCTATCATTAGCTCTTGCCTCGGACGCACATGCGCATCTTTGTTAATCAAGAATAAGTTACAAACGCGTTCACTTTGTACAACCACTACGATGAGAAAAATTGCAATGGAAATGCTTACTGGTAGAAACAATTATGATTTCATAGAACAATGAAGCTGACTTTCATGGTGGCAGTGCACGTATTTCAAGGCTCCCTAACGACCTCCTCGGGCAAGCTGTAAACGACCGCGCCACTTAGTCAGTCGTTCATTTCCATGGTGCATTTGTCTGCCTCCATGGATGAGTGACCAGATGCGTCGTGCATTTCCAGTGACTTTAGGCGACTACTAAATATTATCCTTTGCCCAAGTTTATTGGAATTTTTTAGTTTAAAACATTCAGTACGTTTGAGGGAATTTTAACCCTGAAGTTTTCTTCTTCTACGATCATTGCGGAGGTATTTTTTTAAATTTCATTTGCAGCTTTCCATGGTGAAGCTGGACAGGCAAGGCTGATGGTGACTTCTGATATCTGAGTGGTAGTTGAATACCCTACTCAGGGGACCGTGAAACAGTAACCAGAAGGTGAATGTCCGTAAATTAATCGCTTTCCGTCAATTACACAATCGAATTAACTTGCCCTTCGATGTCTGTCCCGTTTCCTATTTTAATCTAAATTTACAAGTTCCTTTATTTACAGATTCAATTTTCTCCTACACTTCATTTGTTTTGCGTCGTACTACTACTGTATTTTCATTAACTCACTTTCGCATATTTGGGGAGGTGTCCCAAGTTTTAAATGTCACTTCTTCTGCCCACAGACCCCCCTGTGGTGTCCCTGCGGCCCGGACGCTCCCTCAACCTGTCAGCCATAGAAGAGGGCGACGACATTTACTTCGAATGCATCGCCAACGCCAGCCCTCCGATTTACAAGATCGTCTGGTACCACCAGGTGAGGCTTGTGTTCAAATTTACCTTCACTGCAGCTCCTATATTCATATTAAAGTCTTGCTCCGCTTGAGGAAAATAATGTTGAAAATTGTCGAATCTGGGATTTGGTTTACAAGATTATCTGGTACCGTCGGTTGGGACGTGTTTTATTATTTATGGTCAGTACAGCTCCTGTTAGTTTCCGTATTTCAGAGAAAATCTCGAACCGCTCGAAGGAAAATATTTATGCAGGAAATTGTCGAATCTTGGGCTCCGATTTTCTGGTGTGTATAACGTTTGGGACCACGTTAAAATCTGTAATTGGTATTACATCTGAGCTCCTAGAATTAAAAGAAAGATCTTACAATAAGATCGTTCTGCCATAAGCGAAAAATGATGTGTTCGTTCAAACACCCTCATTCTTGCGTTGCTCACTTATATTTTTATTTTCTTCTGTCTACTAAGCGTTGGCTGATAGCCCCATCGATCTAAACCTTTTACCACTTACATAAACTTCCAAATCCACTTGCATACCGTCGTTTCCGCTTTCGTAACAAGCTGAATGGAATCTTATTGCATGTACATATAGGGCTGTAGATAGTTTTTGATGCGAACCTAAAAGCTGCCTTATCACCAAAATAATTTGGTTGTGGCAGGCTAATGCATTTCTCTCCCCCAAGCTAGACCGGGTAGTTAGATTATCTCCCTTTGTCTTGAATGGGACCTGAGAAAGTGTGAGTGCGATCTTTTCAAATGCGTACAGTATGTTAAATCCCCTTTCTAATGGTGAACGAAAGCATGGAAACTCCTTACGCATACGCATCTAATTCGAGGTGTCGTGCGTTACGATGTTGCGGAATTTAAGTGACGTGCGTCGATATTCATTGTCAGTGAGAACTAGCGTCACGCAATCCAGAGATGGATCGTATTAGCAAATTTTTACGAGGAATATTGAGTATCAAAGATACTCAATGGATCAGTTTATGGTCTTGAATGTACCTAAATTCTACTCGTGTATAGCATGCGCATTTACAAGCCGAACATGATCAGATTTCATTGTTTACTCTGAAGGAATATTTTCCAGGCACAAGTTTCATTGATTTTCGGCACTACGGAGCTCTATTTTACGCTTAGCGACTCAAGGGCGACTTCAAGTTTAGTTTCGGGTAAAGCTTTTGCTTTTTGAAGAATAATTGCGTGTCCTCTCGTCTATTTTGTGTAAAACATGTACGATCCCGTCACGCACGCTGCTCATGCATGCCTTGCGATTCACAGTCTCTACACATCTCGCAAGTGTAATTAAGTCTGCTGCAGGTTTGCGCTTAGTAGTGGAGTGTAATACTATCCCATGGAGAAAGGCCGATATGACTATTTCGAGCGCGAATGTTTCCCGCTTTGGTATTTTGTTTCATTTTTTCTCTTTTGTTTCATTTTTTTATTCATGTTAGCCATGCTTCTTTTGCCGAGCTTCTGCAGCGTAAACCGGGCGACAGCACTATGTATATATTAGAATTTTCTCGACCAGAGGTGCTGAGCTGGTGACGAGTCTCGCCCGGTACTCTTGTGATGATAATTATTGCAGTCCTGGCTCCAGCGAGGTACGTCAAGCTCGGCATATAATATTTGCAGGATGCAGTTATAATTCGTGGGTCAATAAACGTCGCGTAGATTACGTTTTACATACCTAACACGGGTTATTGTACAAGATTCGTTTCCCAGCGACGAATATAAGAAGCCCTCTCTTTAGTCCTGTATGTTCCTAACAATGCGCATTAGTTAAATTAACTATAAATTCCCATAGATTTTCATAACAGTATGGATAAGGTCCATACACACGCCCTAAATAGTTTGTCGATGAGCTATAGACCACCCTAAGCTTTCACTGGTTTATCATTAATGCGCCTCTGATGAGAAACAAACGATTCTTAAAAACGATAATGTGCCTCGGCGTACTCGTACTGCTACAGAAAAATTACGAATTAATATTCCGCGCAGAACGAAATACGTTAAGAACTTTTTCTCACAGAATTTTAATTTACGTGAAAAAAATTCAGCGTGTGTTGGTATAATGCACATGACATTTTTACCGTTTTCCTAAGAGAAGTTACGCAGAAGTTGAACGTTGGAGCCCTTTTATGTCTAGTAGTCTTCCTGCTCCCTCCTCGTTTGCTAGAATCAATCAATTTATTTATTTACGAATCTACGATAGGGAATTAAGAGCCTCAGAAATGCATTGCGCACATTTGCTGTTCGTAGCAGGAAATAATTTCAATAGCAGCGACCTGGTTTGCGGGTGCTTTCATTTTCTGCGACCTAGAAAGCAGAAGTATGGGAAAGTCCAGAGCACAATTCAATTTTCAAGATTGTCGGTATAGCGCAGAGAAAAAAGCATTAGAAACGATTCACGAACGTCGATCTTGAAGAATGATCCAGACCTGTCCTGTGTCTTGGTGTATCCAAGCGATAGACGTACGAATCTAAATCTGTTTCTGGATGGACGTGATCCCTGCTAATGCGCTTTTAGTGAGCTCTCAATCTGCATTGATTTTCACGGCACTCGTGGTAACCTGTCAGGACACGCAGGTTCCGCACCACCGAACTTTTGGAAGATTTCTTTGTTCTTTGTTGACTTCACTTGGCTTTTATTAACGAAAGTCCTCCCCTGTAAACAGGTGTAAGTAATTTTTATGTTACCAAAATTTCTTGGAAGATTTTCCATTCGTAAAATTGTGCACGGTAGAATACAGGTACGTACAGACTACCTGAATACAGGTACGTACAGACTACCTGAATACAGGTACGTACAGACTACCTGAATACAGGTACGTACAGACTGCCTGAATACAGGTACGTACAGACTGCCTGAATACAGGTACGTACAGACTGCCTGAATATAGGTACGTACAGACTGCCTGAATACAGGTTCGTACAGACTGCCTGAAGACAGGTACGTACAGACTGCCTGAAGACAGGTACGTGCATACTGCCTCAATACAGGTACGTGCAGACTGCCTCAAAACAGGTACGTGTAGACTGCCTCAAAACAGGTACGTGCAGACTGCCTCAAAACAGGTACGTGCAGACTGCCTCAATACAGGTACGTGCAGACTGCCTCAATACAGGTACGTGCAGACTGCCTCAATGCAGGTACGTGCAGACTGCCTCAATACAGGAACGTACAGACTGTCTGAATACATATTGTTCATGTTCGCGGAAGGAGAGGGATGCGAGGTTCGAAATTAGCTCATAGAACAGAGCTTCTAAGAGCTCGTCTATTTAGAGCCACGGTTTGTGAAATATTTGAGAGACTTATTGCGTTGGATTGAACCGAAGTATAAATCGAAGGTTTGGATCTGTGCTTCAGTACTTTTTTGGCTGAGCAGAAAAGTAAATGGTCGTTGGGAATGCAGTTATTTTATTGAAGTGAGAGTTCCTCTCTAATTCTTTGATTTCAGTGATTTCATGTAAAACGGCTTGATGTACAGGGAATAAGTTTTATTACTCCAACGCCTTTTCTCTNTTTTTTTTTAACCAATTTACCTCATAAATACAGCTTTAAGATTTATCTAATCACATCCAGATACATCACTGACATGATTTCTACGATTCGTGCTGTTTCATCAATAGTTTACTTCAACGCATTATGGGAAATGAAAACACGGACGGGATATTTTTAGGTATTCTTTTGACGCAGTCTTGAAACTATAGTCTTCCTTGTTACTAGGCCTTTTAATTCCAGCCATTTTTGTCACTTGGTCTTGAGATTGTAGTCTTCCTTATTACTAGGCCTCGTAGTTCCAGCCATCTTTGTCACTCGACTTTGTAGCTAAAAGTATTCTCCCTACCGGGGGCACCAGATAGGCCTTAAGCAATAGGGTTAGGTTAGTTAGGCTTGCCTATCGTGTCCGCATAGGGACACTGTTAACTTACCTTAGTTCTAGCTAAGCCTTCGGGACTGCCATCTTTTGTGCCCATTTTGCTGCCTTCCATTTCCATCCCTTCTTGGCTGATTATATCTTCCTTTCCTCGACCTTATTAACTTGCTGCTTCTATGAGCAGGGAATCCTCTGTGGGAACACACATGTGCTGATATTCAACGTTTTCTACAGTCCGTGTTAAATGGTGCCATCTTTTCTCTCTCTTTTGGATAAGATTTCATGTAGGGAGGGGCTTTAACACTTTGACTACTATTCTCCACACAGGTAAAATTAAATGCCGATAAATATCTCTACTGTGAATTTAAAAATGAAGGATTTTAGTTTCCGAAATTTGGTTACTCGGTTAATTTTCTTTCTAATCAGAACTAGCTAATTCAATTGATGAACACAAATTTGGAGAAAACTCGTAAATTTGTATTGATACATGACAGTGCTTTGGTTGCCTTAGGTTAGGTTAGATGATCGCGTGTACCATATGTGACCCACTTCGGAGGCAAAATGTTAAAATAACTCATAATTTACTCTAATCTTGTAGTCATCCTTGTGACATGGTCTTGTAATTCTAGTTATCCGTGAAATTTTAGTCATTTTTGTAATTCTAGTCGTCTTCGTTATTCTAGTCGTCTTCTTTATTCTAGTCATTTTAGTCAGCCGTGTCATCTTCGTCATTCTAGTCATCCTTGTCATTCTAGTCATCCTTGCCATGCTATTCATCCTTGTCATTCTAGTCATCCTTGTCATTCTAGTCATCCTTGTCATGCTAGTCATCCTGGTCATGCAAGTCATCCTGGTCATGCGAGTCATCTTTGTCATGCTAGTCATGCTAGTCATCCTTTCCATGCTAGTCATCCTTTCCATGCTAGTCATCCTTGTCATGCTAGTCATCCTTGTCATGCTAGTCATCCTTGCCATGCTAGTCATCCTTGTCACATAACCTGAAATTTTGTTCATACTGGTTACTAGGTTTCAGAATTCTAGTCATCCTCGTTGCATGACTTTCAAACTTGATGGCCACTTTAGGTAAATTCTTCACAGGTTGACTTCGTAAGACATTTGGGGCTACGAGAAATGTCATCGGCACTGATTCAGTTGCCTTGTTTAAACTCTGACGAGTCACAATTATCCTTTTTTTATAACATTTCATTTACCTTCACTTAATAGCTGTGTAGCGTTACAAATTGAGAATATAGATTTATTATATTTGTAGTTATTTTTCTTCTGGTTCTCGTTCGTGTTACTCTATGGCTTATGAATATTTAGAATGCTCTAAGGGATCGTTGAAGCACAGATCACAACGAACAGATTACGACGTGCCGTCCAGCGTGAAGGCGCTGGAAAAGAATAGATGCAGGTCATGCCTGCCAGACTCGCTCAGATTTGCGCTTGCTAAGGAAATTATTCCGTTACCATTAACAGCCTGCATGGAAAATTGGTTTTCTATGGTTCTGCTGTTTTGCGCGCCTTCACTCGTCTTCATTCTCTTCTCAAACTGTCAACTCTGCGTGCTTTTCCAATTTGGGTGATGTCACGATTCTTCATTCTCCTCTTCGTTGTAAATGTTCTACGACTAATTTATGAATTATCAAGGGTTTTCCTTCTCTACCTAAGTTTTACATGTTTTTCATATTTTGTGCGTCTTTACGCATATTCATTCTCCTCCTTATTCTTAATTGTCACTTTTTTTGCCCTATTACGCGTCTTCATTTTCTGCCTTACCCTAAGTTGTTCATGGTTTTTAAACTTTTCGCGCTAAATCGTATCTTCATTCTTCTCTTTACCTTTAAGTTTTCCACGGTTTTCATATTTTATGCGATATTATTTATCTTCATCCTTCTCCCCAGAGTAAGTTTTCCATGGTTTTCTTATTTTATACGATATTATTAATTTCCATCCTTCTCCTCACAGTGAGTTTACTATGGTTTACCTATTTTATACGATATTATTCATCTTCATCATTCTCCACACGGTAGTTCTCCATGGTTTTCCTGCGTTGTGATATTACACACTCGTGTTCAGGAAAATTAAGCCAATATATTTTACGCGGAAGTAGAAAAAGGTTTTTGTCCTGTATAAAGCAAAATTAATAACTAATGCAGAATTTTTCAGAGTATTTCCGTCGTATTTAATAATGCATCATCATTCAAAATAACCTGTGGAGAAAAAAAAACATATATTGATGAAGCAATAAACAACAAAATTGTATTATTAAGGCAATCAAACATGACTGTCCAGGATATTCATGATATCTTTCAAAAAGAAAAGTGGGTACATGTTTGACAACAGTGAAGCGAAGAGGCTCAAATTACAAAATAAAATATTCTGTTTCTTGGAAACCATGATCTGGTCGCCCTAAAGCCTCAACAGGCAGGGATGACCACAGTCTAATAATGTCTATTTAGGAAGATCGGAAGAAAACCTTTGTGGATCACTAGGAAGAGTTCAAAACCGCAAATAGGAACACTCTATCGAGAGCTACAGTAGCAAGAAGAATGAAAAAATTGTTGATTCAGAGCAAAAAGTATGCCAAGAAGCAGCTATTAAGCAAGAAAAACATCAGACATTTACAGACATTTGCTTCACTTTATGACATGAAAGATTTCATGTGGTTTGAGAAAGTCGTATGGGCTGATGAATCTCGATGTTGTCTTTTAATGATTCCTCCTGGTCGCTGCATCACAAGATCAGGTGAAAGATTTTTACCAAGCTGTATCAAAACAACAGTGAAGCAGGGAAGTGGAGAGTTATTGGTGCACGAATCCTTCACAGCTGCCATTCAGCATTGATAAAATGCTTAGCGAATTGAAACCCATACTAATAAGTTATGTATATGTTGCTCCACTTGTTCTGTAGTCGTTGAATTGCTCATTGTCCATATACAGTACATGGTGCGTGTTGTCAGTTTTTCCAGTGAATGATAAAAATTAGCTTGGCCGAATTTTTATGAGCACAAGTGAACATCATCCTCCTCAAAAAAGTTTCGGGTGGTTTTCCAGTTTTGTGCGGCATGTGCCTTCAATTTCCTCATTACTACGAGTTATTCCTATTCCCCCAGGGCCAAGTGCTCCACCACAACGTGTCTGGCGGAGTGATCCTGAGCAACCAAAGCCTCGTGCTGCAGCGTGTGGACCGAGCGGCGTCGGGCAACTACAGCTGCACTGCGTCCAACATCGAGGGCGACGGCGCCTCCAATTCAGTCCAGCTGAGCGTCAAGTGTGAGGCAGTAGCACCTAAGCGCTTTACAGTGTTGTCGACCTCAATTGGGAGGATTTCGAGCCCGGTTTGTGATGTTCAGACTATCCTGCGAGTGTGTTCTGCGTGTGCTTGTTGCGATGACGTTATTGCATGTCGGAAGCTCTGTGCCAGCTGTTCAAATGATATTTACTTCAGATGTTGTTATCTGATGTTGTTATCGTCAAATGTTATCTGCCATCTGAATAAACGGTTCGTAGTGTATAGATGGCAGATATTGATTACGAGCGTATATCTGGCAGATTGAAGATTATTAAAGTCCTTTTCGCTCAAATTGAACATTGCTTCTCGAGTTGAGAGCTTTTCTGAAGTCGTCGACCTTCTACGTGTCATACCCGCATGCGCCAGCGCTGTAGGGGGTAAAGCGCTTTGTGTACTCATCGTCAAGATTTTCATTTCAAAGTGTCTTGAGTTTGAACTTCGGGTGCTCATTTTGTCCAGTTTCATGCGTTCAGAGGTAACATAATCAGAAAAATCTCTACACCTCTGTTAATATACGACTTCTACTTACTTCTCTACCTACTTAATCTTCAAACGGATCACTGTTTTATATTAGTATTGAACACACATTCAGTATAATGGATATTGAATTTAATACTTTCAACTCGTTTCAATTTAAATCCATGTAGAAGAAATTACAAAATTCCCTACAAAATTTGCCGGAAGCCTAACGACCCGTCAGTGGTCGAGAAGGGAAGCTAAGGAGGCACAAGTACTTCGGTAAAATCTCTCTTTCCACTTGCAATCAACCCTTGCCCTGGCAAGGTTAATTTAACCCGTTTCTACCTAATTCGAATTTTTCAGCTGTTTACGAGTAAACTCGTCGAATATTTGATTTAAAACTAGAAATACTTCGACACAAGTTCGCCTGTCCATCCTCGTCTTCTCTCGGTACAAACTGACCATTACCGAGAGTACTTATACATCACGACCTGATAAAGTCGTTTCAAAATTGTGCAGCTGAAGCAGAAAACCTGCCGAGGAATGGGTTAATGACCAGCCTTCCACGCATACAAATGCTGCAGCCAAGTACAATGAAGGTGCTTGCGATGCAGGGCATTTTTCATCTTCCGACCGTGGCCTCGATCAGTGGCGTGCAAGGCACAGATATGTGCTTTGTTCAGGGTGTGCTGGTGTAGTTTTTTTGTTCTAAAACTTCATTCAAACAAAATCCAATGACTCGAGATTAATATTCAATGCAAATTTTCAAATATGAGATTTATCTTTCGTAAATATTTCTTATTCTCACGATTGCGGTATCAGAGTTCACTCACAACCTTTCGTTTACCGGGAATTCATTCTAACTTATAAACAAATCAGACGTAAGTTGAATATTAGCGACGAGATTTCTTTGACGTTGTGCTATTGGTGGATCTATTGTGTAGTGGATTGTTCCTTATGTAAACTTCCTCCAAACCGTTCGTGCGGAACCTTGACGCCTTAGAAAGAACCTACCGAATCTACACAATGACCTCCGCTTCATACTAGTGAATCTTTCACCTTAGACCGACACTAATATTTTAGTGGGGGGTGCTAAAGATTTATTCAAATTGGCGCGTAATTTCGCACCTCTGAGGTTAGGTCATGAAACATTCCCTTTCACGTTGAAAATGTTATCGTCGAACACCATTATTCTCGTGAAAAACTTGATGCCGAATGTATGTACGTGCGCGATTGCTGGTGCACGTTGCCATTTACGGGCGGTGTTGACTCAAGCCTGTGTAAGTCTGCCGCGCTCGAGTTAGCTCCCCGAGAAAGCTATCACACAGACGCCGAGCGCAGGATCAGGACTGGAGTGAGGCAGTCGTTAAGGCGTAATTGCCAGTAAGGAAGTTCGAGGAACTAAGTGACATTCGCTCGAGGT
>VOMN01076848.1:0-10244 GCA_014899125.1 Orchestia grillus | reverse complement strand
GGTGTGCGAGAGGTGCGGCCGCACCTTGTCCCGCACCGATGTGGCGAGGCACATGGAGGAGTGCCGGGTGTGGGACCCGGGACTAATTTCAGCAATCCCTGGCGGGGGCCGAAAGGCTGTGGATTGGATTGAAGAAGGAGAAGGCTTGTAGGTAATGACGGGGAATTTGCCCGGGGTTAGAAAAGGAGCGAACCAACTTAAAGCGCATGCCCTAGCTAGCTAGCTATAGAAACAAGTATTTTAATATTGCTGAGCTTTAATTTCGGGTAGTGTGGCCAGGACTTATGACGTGAAGACATTGGCGTCTGAGTGACCAGAAAATCCACGAGTATTCCAGTTGGATTACAACAAATCCCAGCCTGGCATTGATGCAGCCGTCAACAGGAAATTTCTACTGAATTAATCCATTTATTTTTATTTTTTGGGCCAGTAGTTCTGGCGTCAGTGTGGTAAATATTCACTTTATTGCGGCCACTTGTATATAGCGTCCAATTTATCGTAAAGCCTTCATGTCAGTGCCTCTGGATAGGAATTTTTCCATAATTGGCAACAGTACTCGGCCAGGATCAGTGCCCTGAACAGCGAGAGCATCGGTTTCGATTCTCGTGTCCTGAAGACTCGTACGATCCAGCCAATTTGGCGCTGTCATTTTTAGACTGGTAGGTCGATATGTTCTCGGAATCGTCCGATGTCCTCGACGATAACACCCAAGTCTCTAAGGGAGCTTGTTTTCTCTATTTCTAGACCTCCTTCGGTTTTTTATGAGAACCTGTGATCTGAGAGCTTTTCATACCTCATCTGTTCGAACTTACCTTCGTTGAATTCCATGTTGTTTACCGTGCACATTTGTAGATTTTGTCAAGGTCTTCTTGCAACTCAACGCAGTTTTCGACAGAATACTAGAATTAAAAATTATAAAAAGTTACATGGTTTATATTCCACAACGTGTCTCCCGCTCCTGTACTTCCTCTTGGTTACGATATGGTTACGTTAGGAGAAGGGTGCGCTGTAGCGTTACCATAGGGCTGTGTTAGGGTTATTTTAGGGTTACGTCAGGGTTACGTCAGGGTTACGTCAGGATTACATCAGGGTTACGTCAGGGTTACGTCAAGGTTATGTCAGGGATACGTCAGGGTTACGTCAGGGTTACATCAGGGTTACATCAGGGTTACATCAGGATTACGTCAGGGTTACGTCAGGGTTACATCAGGGTAACGTCAGGGTTTCGTCAGGGTTTCGTCAGGATTTCGTCAGGTTTTCGTCAGGGTTTCGTCAGGGTTTCGTCAGGGTTTCGTCTGGGTTACGTCAGGGTTACGTTAGGGTTACGTCAGAGTTGCGTCAGGGTTATGTCAGGGTTACGGCAGTGTTACGTTTGGTTAGGTTACTTGGCCAATTTCACACAACGTAACGCGATAACACTGGTGGTCACACTGTGGGAAAACGTCGCTCAAATTTCTTTCGAGTATGCGTCATTACGTCGAATTTGAATGGGAACGGTTTGAATGTCTTCTCGTATAAATTTTTCTTCGTTTCAAAATTTTTTGAAAAAAGGTTTCAGGCATTTAGAAAAAAAAATTCTGTCCAACAATATCAAAATGACGGCATGCAATGGATAGAACGATCTGTGGAGTTGGCTGCAGCAAAGCCAGTATTTACCGGTAGTATAATTTTAGTTTAATTTTCTTTATTCACTGAAACTCATGTAGATTATCTCTCTCTATGAACTGACTGCTGAACTTGCCTTACATACTAAATAGGATTTACCGTAATTGCCTTCAAAGTTGAGCTGCTCACTTTGGTGAAAGCTGTAGTGGCTGGATGAATGAGAGTACACGCGCTACTTTCTCTTAGTTACTATACTTATTCATTACCATCACTGATATCCTATTAATTTTTTCCTCCATTTGGAGTTTCATATCACTGTTGACTTTTCTTTAGGAACGTCCTAACCCGCCCAGACGTTTGCCACACTGGGTTAGTTCCATAAGTGAGTTAGGTTCCGTTTGATTAGTTTCTTGATTTGACAACAAAGCGTCTCCTATAATTTCAAATTTTGGTTGGATAAAATTTTTCTTGTGAATTTGTAAATTTATTGATTCACAGTACACTTAAGGAGGGCAACGACCGTGACCAGTATTGGCCTCTCACAGATCGTCCGCTGCGCTCTGTTGATTCGCTGCTGAACTCTCATTTCTCTGTTCCCTATAATCTTCAGTTACCAGGGGGTATATTAATTGAGTTGATCACCTTAAATTTTTTTCTTAGTTATCTGCTTTTCTCTTGCTTTCGGTGTTTTTCTCTCGCTTTCGGTGGGGGCACTGCCTAGGCGAGTGAAGGCTACCTGACCTGGAGTTTTCTTGGGCGCTGTTTGCTGCTGGTTGCACTCCCGTAGCTTGTCGGTCTTGAGCTCCATAGTCAGAGGTAGGGGCGTTAAACATTGTTCCTTGAAGCGGAATAAATTTTTGTTTGCCTGATTATCTTGCTAACTTTTAGCTATAGAACTTCGTTTTAACCCGTAAATGCTAACTTTTAATAATAAACTTGAGGCTGTGCCTCTCGCTTCAATGGGGGCCGTTAGTGTTGCTGCTGATACGCAGTTGTAAAATTTGTTCGTTAGCAGTTGAGCTGGAAGTTGAGCTCGCTAGATCTTTCATTTATTGAGTTCACTGAAGTTTCAATGCCTGAACTTTTGCTCAGTCTTCCTTTTTATGAACCTTGCGTAACTTAACAATTTGACTACGATTCTCCACACAGGTAAAATGACATGCTGACAAATATCTCAACTGTGAATTTAAAAATGAAGGGTTTTGGTTTTACAAATTTGGTTACTCTATTAACTTTCTTTCTAATTAGAACTAGCTTATTCGATTGATGAATACAGAATGACGAAAATTCGAAAATTTGTATTTATACATGACGGTGCTTTGATTACATTAGGTTAGGTTAGATGATCGCGTGTACCACATATGACCCACTCCGGAGGCATAGTGTTAAAGAATTATTTTAAGGAACGGCTCACTGTCTGTACGAGCGTCATTCTGCAGCAGTAGGTAACGGTCCTTCTACAGTCTGTGTGTCACTTTGAATAGACATCAACAGTTCATTTACGGTCCATGTATACTTTAGTGAAAAGGCTTTGAATTTTACATCCTTTTGCATCAACAGCAGCAGTCCTTTTACAGTCAGTGCATCATTTAACATCTGTAGCAAGCATCGCGTCACAACAGCAACAGCCCTGCAGCCCTTTGCAGCCCAAGCATCACGTCACAACAACAGCAACAGCCCTGCAGCCCAANGCTGCCCAAGCATTACGTCACAACAGCAACAGCCCTGCAGTCCCTGTACATCTCACCAGAGCGACCACTGCAGCTGCTACACAGCAGAGAGGCACTCGCCAGTAGGCTCCGGATATAAAAAATATAAAATGCTTTATAAAATGATTTACAAAGCATCTTATAAAATGTGGCAGACGTTCACGTTTTGTTTCCCAGAGGCTGCGCTTTAGTTCTGCAAGTTACTGCTAGTTGTATGGGTGGCTTCTATGGTCTACAGACTCCAATTTTAGAGGTTGAACTGGAGGTTATACTTAACCATTTAACGGGAAAGAGTTACTTCAGTGTTATTAAATAGCTCCTATACATAGCCATACATTATCTGTATTACGTATGTTAGAAAAGTGTGCTAAATTTCATCCTAAATATATAATTTTCGTCTCTGTGACGAAAATTTGTTCCTGATTTTACCATGGACAGAATACATAATTTAAGGTTTTGTAAACGAACTGTTAAATTCCGCACTTTCCCTGTGTAAGGCTAGGGCCTAGGAGAGGACTTAGCTTCATCCTCTTCTGAACATCAGGTCAACCGATCAGATTTTCGGTATCCGCTTTCGTGAAGTTGTTCCTAAAATGGTTGGATTCTAAGTTAACTAACACTCCTGCTCTGTGACTTCCGAGATGACAAGACTCAGAGTCGAGACTCCAAGATCGTGGCAGCAAAACATCGAATGTCCCAAAGCGTTGCACTGAGAAAACTTGTGGCCTGCAGCAGAGAACTTTCCGAGCGACGGTTTTTACTCGCGAGACGCGGTCGGAGGAGAGCTGTTTAGATTACCTTCGGCAGGGTCTCATGCTGGGAAGTGAGCATGAATTGAAAAAAGGAGATAAGAAGGTGGATAAGTTTAGATTGGTTACTTTCTGATTAGTTAGATACATGAGAAAAATTTGTAGCAAACTATGAAAAAAGACAAGAGTGGAGGTGACTAAGCGAGAAGGACATGATGTTCACGAAGAGATCGTTGTTTCAAAAGGACGGGTGCCACACCAGCTCAACAAACTTAATGATTCTAATTTAATCATGCAGAAGTTTGCGTCTGGAGAAGTTTCGGGAGAAGACTAAAATCAGGTGCTTATTGCGAGAATATGACTAGTTTACAGGAAATTCCTGCATCATCCCTGAGAAGTTCAGGTAATATGAATTCTGGAGAGAGTTCTCAAACGAGTTTGAAAACATTTTGTTAGAGAAGCATCATAGATTTCAGTACTGCTATAGTTATTACACCGTTACAAATGAAGTACAGTTTGACTTAGTTCTGTGCTCATTTACAGTCACGGGTTAAAACGGAGTTACAGTTAGAGAGCAGCTATTAATAATAGTACGCTTATTTAGAAAAGAGTGACACACTCCATATTACAATTACGTGTGCAGTAGAGGTACTAGTAGGAGTATACTGACAAGTTAGACCGCACTTGCATAATGTGCTCTGAGAGAAAGCTGTTCGAGTCCGGGACCGTAAAACAACTTGTAAAGGTACTCATGAAAGTAATGCATGAAACCAAGTAAGACAAAAACGGCGGTCATGCACCCTCTCTCCCCTCTGATATCTAGAGGATGGGGCTGGAGGAAGAGGGAGGAGGTGTAGGTGTCGTGCAAAACATGGGCCGCACCTGACGGTCCTTGATTGAGTCTCTCAGAAGGGCGGCAAAAACAAGCATCGAACTTTTGAACAAGGCCTCAAGTCCTGAAAAACTGCAATAAAACTCGAGTGACTGGCCGGAAAGAGCACTTGTTAACTGAAAGAAAACGTGGCAGGTCGTGGAAACACGGCGACTTTAATGCGGTAATGATATCGGTGGTCGCCGTGAGGCGGTGTGGAGTGAGGGTGTGGGTGTGTGGCTGTGGGGAGGCACGTGAGCGCGTGTGGTGAAGTGCGTGGCACACGTGTATCAAGGCACATACACGTGCATCAAAGCGCATCCACGCGCACCCACTAGTATTGCTAAAACAAGACATACTTCCACAGCCCTTACCCACCTATATACCTCGTATAATATAAAATGTTATAATGTTCACAGCTACAGTACTTCTTGTGACTGTGTATCATAATTTATTAATCAGCTGGTACACGTGCTTCGACCAAATGGCGGGATTTACTATAGTTTATTTTTAGAATGAATGGATATTTCAGTGAAGCTGCTCCTCACCGTGTTGTCCTTTGAAGACAACTATTCATAAAGAGCAAATGCTAACCAAAATACTGTTAAGCCGTATTCAATGATATTATAAAAAAAGATTTTACTTCCTTTAGATTACATCAATTTACGATGCGATCAAAATTCAATATCCTATCTATGACACTACCTCTTATCGGTTCCGTTCGTAGCAATGTTCTCTATGGAAACATATGAGAAGTGCTACGTACAGAAAAAAATATAGATACATAAAATTTGCCATGGCTATCATAATAGCGGGGATAAGGGTTGAGATATACGTTGAATACGGGAAAATATATTGTTTACAATAATCAAATAGTATTCTGAATTCAATTTTCTACATCAATTATCGGTAACATTTTCGAAAGTAAGTAATTTTTTCTCAATAATAAATAAACAAGTTACGATTGACAGTATTGAAGGTGGAGATGCAATGCGAATAGAGCTTTCGCATTATAAGTCTGGAATGTTAGAGCCCTTACACAATTCTGCTCTGAGAAAATTGACGAGCAGCTGATTAAATCAGAAAAGGTGAACAAGCAGCGGCGAATATAAAGGATATTGTCGATGGAAGTTCTGAGAACGAAGAAGATGTTATTGGCCAAGAAATATTTTACAAAATATTCGTACAGTTGCAACGGATTTCCGATAGCATTGTTGCCACTATATAACAGCCCCTGCTCATCAGTGAAACAGTGAAAGAAAAATGAATGTCCAGACAACAAGATACAACTTACAATCCGGATACCAACTCCCGTCCTGACAACCGACGCCCAGTGCGGATTCAAAGAAAAACGCAGCTGTCTCGCCAACCTTTCCGACTTCTTTGGAGAAGTCAACCGGCACAATAAAAGTCAACTTTGACAACCCTCCACTGGGGAACTTCATCATAGTCTTTTTGAAAGTCGAGGCGTATGAAGTCTATGGAAAAGTCAACCGGCCATAGACTTCATATACCAGGACTTTCAAAAAGCCTTTGATAAAGCTTTCCACTAGAGGCTTGTCAAACTTGAAGCCTATGGTATACAAGGCAACTATGCTCGATGGATACAAACCCGACTCACTGGTCGCTCTCAACGAGTAATAACTCGTGCAAAGTCCAAGGCCCACTCTTCTGCGTAATCCAAATCAATGATCTTGACATCGGAATTATCTGTAAAATCAACGAATTTGCAGACGACACGAAACTCTGCCACCTGCAGGGCATTCAGTGAGTGGGACAGAATAACCATCCAAACAGACATCAGTCACCTACTCCGATCGACAGAAACCTGGCAAATGAGCGTCAACGTAGATAAATGTTCAGTGATGGACATTGGGAATAATAACCGAAATTTCGAATATTCAAGAACATCAGATCTATGGAAAAAGTTTAACTAGAACAAAAAAGATCTTGGCATCACAACTAAAAAGAAATCTTGAATGAAAAGTTAAAAGAAAAGTGTGAAGAATGCTAGTAGAGTTCTCGGTTCCATCACAAGAAATTTTGATTTAAAATCAAAGAACTTAATACTTCCTCTCTATAAGGCACTAGTCCGACCACTTCTGGACGGTGTAGTACAACTCAGGTCTCTAATTTATCAGCACAGGGGAAACCCAGGATTCACTTTGTAGGGATAGTTAAATACATCGACTGTATTTTTTCAGTTATTTCTGAAAGCTTTCGCAAGCTTAATTCGGCATGTACGCATAGTCAAGGGAGCAAAATAACGAAAATTTCAGACGTATCACCTGCGCAGATGTAAATAGGTTACATCGACAGAAAAAGAAATATTGTACTGAGGAGAATATTATTCCATAACGGGAGCGTAAAGAAAAATCAGATCGAAGAGCTAACTAACTATAATGCTAACTTTGACTGGAATTTTCTACAGTTGATTTCAACTGGGGTTCACATATTTTCGACAATTATTATAAATTTTAAAGCTTCCAGAAAACGTCTTGGTCGTACATAAGCCATTTTGGCGAATATTTTTTGTTACTTGAAATTTATTTGGTGTCCAGTTTTGGCAATATGCTCACACAAAAGAGAAGTTTACTGTTAAGTTCAACTGAATTCTGAGGCTATGGTATTCTTTCTTCAACTTGCTTCCAGTTTCTCTGAAAAGAAAATTCTCTACAATGTAATCGCCAAGAAATCCAATAGTTTCCACAATATTTCCATGATTATTTCTTATCATATTATGCTCCCGTGTTTTATTAATATTCACCTCAGTACTATTTTTCTTTTTTTGTCGACTTAGCCAATTTACTTTTGTGTAGGGGATACGTCTAACAATAAAGTGTATGGCGAGTATTGACAGTCAGGGAACACATTTAGTTTATTTCGCTGAAGACTAAGAACAAAAAGCACCAGAGACATAATAGACACCTATGACCACAAACTAAACGAAATGATCAAAAATAATGAAGTTTCCTGAACGAGAAGGGGGACGGCCGACCCTCGAGAACCGCGGGCCAAGACAACGTCGTACCCCTCTCCAACACCCAACATACGCCTCGTTCAATGGGGAGGCACTCTGAAAAGACAATAGTTCGGATTTTACGTGAGTCAAACCTCACGAATAGCATTTTTGATAGCCAAAGTTTTTGTAAAGCTCTTATTTGCATGGAAACGTAACTTCTAATCAAGAAATTGTTTAACTGGTTCATTTACTCAATAAATGTCAATATTCGAATTCAATTAGCGGTTAGTCATCTATCAGTCATCTATCAGTTATCAATCAGTTATCTATCAGTTATCTGTTTTAGCTCCTCATCTTTATTATTTTAGCAGGCTGTGAAACAGATTCAGACACTTCAATAGCAACAGCCACTGACATAAGCTCGACTAACGCAATGAAGGACTTATGCAGCTTTAGCTTGAAGATGAATTGTAGTCTTCTGTCCGGGGTCCATTCCTTCAGGTTGCGCGACCATTCATCACCAACGCCAATTCTCTCCGAGGGCCGGGCAGGTGGGGATTACTCAATCATGGTTGAGTAGTATTGAATTATTATGAAATACTTGCCGTAGCGGGAAGTTTCGACAAACTCAAAGATGATTTTCACGAGACGAGAGCAGGTTAACAGATTACCGGCTGACAATTCGGTAATTAGCGCGTAAGTGTCCCCAGCACGGTCATGCCTACCACTGCCGGGACACCGCTTCCAAGGCCCACCGCTGGTGTCTGTTGAATTCTGGGGCTCTAGGAGTCTTTGGTGAATACAACATCCAATAAACTGCTCGGCCCACTTGCATCAGTCGATAATATTGTCAGTGACTGAAATATAATATATTTTTTGTGGTTCGTATCATTAGCCTCAGATATCCGAAATAGGAAAGTTTCCCACACGTCCGAAATTTTTGATGTTTTGTTCCTTTGAAAACTCACGTTGCACTAGCGCGAGAAAGTTTGGGTAAATAAAAAGTAGTTAATGTTTTCTACCATCTGTACAACTGTGGTCTCGTATCTTACGACGAGACGTCAATAAAATGGAGCGAACTTAGAGTAAAGCAACGAAATAATCCGAGATCTCCGGAACCTCAGTTACGAACAGTGTCTGCAACGGCTGAAACTCATCTCCCTTGAACAAAGAGGACTGCGAGGTCTCCTAATTGAAGTATACAAATATCTCAATGACTTCAATAACGTTCACCCATTAGAGCTCTTTGAAAACAAAAACGTTCGCAACAAATAACGGCCAAAATTAATATGAAATGTATCAGAACGAGCTAGGCTCTGAATTTCTTTCCGTTTGAAATTGTTGGAACCTGGAATAAGTACCGAAAGACATAGTCTCTCCGGTCAAAAGACTTCTTGACAAAAATTGTATGGGAATCCCTGGTAAGCTACTTATTCGAAGTTTCCATGTGTACATACTGATAATGCTAACAAAAGTGTCGTAGAGGATTGGATCCTCGAATAGCAAAACGCGCGCTGTCTCATGTTAAAACGAACGTTCTGAATCCTGTGCGTGAAAATCGATGACCTTGAGTGTTTGATTACTGAATACGTAAAATTTTTCTCAGCCGAGGTGAAGTGGATAATGGCAGGTTGTGATGCTGGTCAAAAAACACAGGTGGTAATAATACTACCTGTTCTGTGACTTATTCTGCCCTTCTACTCCATGGTCAATCGTCTTCCTTTGCGCGGTTGGTGTCTTACGGCACGGGACTTGAAAAAAAAACTCAGGAACGGGCCACTTGACTCGTTTCTGTCACCACATTCTATTCGATTTTGCTACTGCCACCATTAATATCAATGCTGCCATCTACCACCTGTATTACTCCCATTACCAGCCCCACCCACCACTACCACCACCACTACCAGTACATACAGGGTGTCCCACAAATACCGAACGCTCTCAATAGCGGTTTCCCGTACCACTAATACTGTTAGGCATACAAAATCATAGGCATTTCAGTCAAAACATATTTATTATACAAGATGGAGCACCTTGTCATCGGAGTATCGTTGTTAAAAATTATTTGTAAACAGTCTTTCCAGGGAAAATAATGGCAATGGAATTTGAGCCAGATTGGCCACCTAGGACGTCGAACTTGACACCCTGTAACTTCTTTCAAGGGGTCATGTAAAATAGAACGTTTACGCATTTCCACCACAATCTTTAGAAAAGTTAAAACACTGTATTGCTGCTGAATTTGACTGGCTAAAGAACAATCCATGTATGATGAGACGGAACAATCCACAGTATGATGAAATTATATGGTGTGGAGACTTTAACTATGATATGCTAAATTCTGAAAATTG
>VOMN01076843.1:0-12447 GCA_014899125.1 Orchestia grillus | reverse complement strand
TTTTCTCGAACGTTACGAATACTTATTTGACCCACTGTATTTCTAGGTGGCTGCAAGCGACAAGTTTGTTCTAGCAAACTTCACAAAGGAACCCCTGATTAGTTCGTAAAATATAAGGAAGATGTTAACTTCTCGAACAAGTTTGTTATTTAGTCTTATGAAAACTGGTCGAGAGTATTTTTCAGCCACGAAAGCAAAGTCAATTTATTTGGGATGATTGTAAGCTCAATGTTACGAAAATAAAAGAGTGAAAAATTGATGAAAGAGTGTACTAAAAAGAATGTTAAGCTTAGAGGTGGGAGTATTATAGTATTTAAAATGTTTTCAAGCTGAGGTAGAATGCCTCTCGTTCGCTTATAAACTTGTGTGAATGCTATCATGTACAAAACATCGTTCAAGATCATGTTGTGCCAATATTGCTAAATTCAGGTATCTTTAAGCAAAATAATACACTCTGTCACTTGGCCAAGACAGTCCCGAGTTACCTCGATCAGCCAGACTCTGAGACTATAGATTGGCCGGCAAAAAGTTCTGGCTCGAATTCGATTGAAAATCTTTGTTAAACCTTTGATGTGATGGCGATGGAAAAAGAGCCTATCAACCCGACAGATTTGTGGAGCAGGCTTCAGGAAGAAAATGCAGAAATATTGTTGCAGATTGTCAGAAGCAACAATGTCAGAACATCTTCGTTCCTGTGAACGAAGATGTACTGCTGTTGTAGAAAATGTGGCCCATTCACTAGATATTGATTGTACGTTCTTTACTTTGTATTGATTACTTGTCTTCTGAATGTTTCAACGGAAAACTACCTTTCCGTCCATTGGCTATGACCCTCTAAAGGAGACGTAGGATAGGCATCATGGATAGGTTAGATACGGTTGTCTGTCGTATGTAACGGGAACTGAAGGCCCAAGAGAGCATCGCTGTTAAATTACCTCAACTGTAAATAGGCTTTCGGGACTTCGGTCTTTCGTGCCCACTTTCCTTCTTTCGCTTTTCACTCGTACTTTGCTATCTTTTCTTCGCCTTTTCTTCCTCTTCTTTCTTGACTTGCAGTTTCTATGCTCAGGGGATCCACCATGGGAACGCACCTCGTGCGTTGATTCTTCGTCCTCTATGGTCCATAGTGAATAGAACCTTCTCTTTATACGCGGCGCAGTCAGTGTCAATGAAGCACTGTAATCTACGCTGCTAGTATTAAAATTGCGACTACTTAGCTTAACGTGTTTGAAATTGAAAAAAAAAATTCTTACAAGCAAAACTTGTTGATTAACCTATTAACATTTTTCAAAGTTTGATGTGCATTCAAATATGACAATGATTATTTTGTGGCCAAATTGGATATTTTTATAGTTAATAGTTGTAAAGATATTGTACGGAATTTTTATTTTTGTTGCTTAGTATTTTGTTGGCTGCTGCATAACTGATTGTTCAGGAACGAGTCTCAAATAATACTTTCTCGTGGCTTTTATCCGCAAACGTTTATGTCTTATCTCACATGTTCTCCTGAAAACCATTTCTGCAATGTCAAGATTCAAAACAACTTGGTCATAAGAATTTTGCAAATGGTCAAACTCGAAACTGATGTCGAAATTATGAAGATCAAACTTTGAACTGCGTCGTTGTGTGAAGAGAATTAATTTAACTTTGCTGCGAAATTTAAAATTTAAAACGAAAATTCTTCTTTGAATATCGAGCATTAGTTTGTGGAGGCTTATTTGAAGGTAATATTAGACTTGACACAGGCCGACCGCGATGGTCTTCCGTTGCTGCGCTGAGTGCCGTATGACTGAGTTCACCTTCAGTCCTACATCATTCCTGACGGCACGCGTGTGTTTTAACAATATTCCTTTGGGTTTATCTTCTGATGCTCATTGGTTTTGATACATTAGCTCTAAATTTGTTAATTACCAATTTCTTCCCCTTGTAGATAGGGCTTGTACATGTTTTGTTACTCTAATATGTACGCACATAAATGACTATAAATTATACTTTTTTCGTTTGCATAGATTTCTTTATTTTCCATTCTGAATTCCTTGTCTATTTTAAACATAAAAATTTGTCCTTGAGAAACAGAGATGACCCTGCACAATTTTTTACTTCTGATCATTCGGAGTCCTTATAACGACTTGTTTTATAGGACAAGTTTGTCGTTATTGACATTCACGCTGATCATTTTTGTATACTCACGCAATTTTTGTTCCTGTCCTTGGGAACAATGTCCTTTAACAGGTAGTTTTGGTCATGGAATTGAAAGAAGCAGTCTTTATTGTAAGAAATAATATTCTCTTGTATAGAATAGGCTTCACTTCTAGAAAGCAGTTTTTTCTATTATCATAAGGTCATGTTTTTCTCTGCGATGCATTTTTTAAGATTTGTTTCACTTTCTTTGATTCTGTAAAACTTCTTTCTCTAATTTGACGCTTGTCAACCGAATCTCAACATATTTTTTTCAATTCTCTATCCCGGTTGGCCCCTCTAAGTATATTTTTCTTTCACTACGCATACTGCCATCCATATGCATCAGCCGTTACCACTGTCGCCGCTCTTCATTTCCATACAAACTCCTGCCCCTAAATGACTTTAACGAAATCTTGCCCTTGTTCTGGGCGTTGTTTTCGACCGTAAATTTTGAGGGCTTGCACGACGTGCAGTTCCTGTCTCACCGTGCGTCCCCTCGCAGCTGAGTTACCGAGTCAGTCCGTCACGCATGGCAACGCGTTAGCTGAGCTCCACGTCCCTGATCTCCCCGTCCCGTGCAATGGCTAGTGGACGCTCATCCATGCCTAGGTCTCCATGTAGCGGTGGACGAATAACAGGAGGCTGAAAAATTATCAATGAATTAAGTCGTCATTTTAAGTTATGATAAATCATTGACATTCGAAGTGTCCCTCTGACAACTATTGTAACGTGACGCAAGTGTTCCTCTCAGGTGTGTGTCGCAGTGTCTGGTGATTGTGTCTGTGTTGCTCAGTGACCATCGAAGTGTGCAGGTGCTGAGGAAAGATAATACTGACGTGAGATTTTTTTTAAGTTTTCTGAATTTGTCCGCGATTTCGGAGGCTTAACAGACCAAGTATAAACGAAGCTGAGCTGAGAATACCTCTAAACGAAGCTGTGTGGGTGACCTATGGCGATATAAGATTGAATATTTTTCATTAAAGGAGGTGCTAAACCGTTTCCGCATTTATTAAGCTTATATTAAAAAAATAAACGTTGATCCGGGCGCCCTGGTCTCCCCGTGGGAGAAGCAGCAGGACGCTTTGTGCCGGCGACGTCTGGTCCACCGCAAGCGGTTGCAATAACTTGCTCGAATACTAAAGCCCTGAAAATAAAACTATTTTACACTCAAATTACCTATAGTATTTCTTTATTTTCGATACATGCTTCGGGCAATTGAACTTATTCCGATACCAATCCGCTTACTCGTATTCACACTTTTGGTATGCCTAACCTTTTACGAGTATGCTCGTAATTGTTTCAAAATGAGCTAATGTTCTATTAACCCGTGACATTCTAATTTCCTGAAAAATGTACGAGTCGACATAGTAATCGCCTTCAGTGCTAGGTATTAAATAAAAAATAGAATACGATTTTCACTCAGCAATAATTTTGATCCCAATCCGCTCGACTAAAATTTGCATGAGCTAATATTCACCCTTGTTTGCCAGTTCCGATTTCAATAAAAGGCTTGGAAATTTTTTTGAGTTCGACGCTGGTCGATTTTGTGGAATACTTACAGCCTGAACTTGGTCAGCAGGTGGTGCATTTATTAGTAATCTGTTCTGCTTTTTTGTATTTTCATCCCGTAACATTTGCTACTACTTTCAAGAATGTTTTTGCAGTCAATTATCGATGTCGAGGTTATTTTATTACAGGGTAGAGAAATTATGAATCACAAATACAAAAAAACATGAAAAGGCAGCTTTGAAAAGTGTGAAATTTTGCCGAGGGGTCCTTTAAGAGCCACATTCTTCTCCCAAGGGACAGGATTCCCACCTCAGGTGTGGGCTAGAATTCGGGAATGACCCTCAAAATTTAAGTCCCGTCTCTGAATTTTCCGACTTTGGCAGGGAGTGAATAAATCGTTGATTTCTTCAGAGATTTTTTTTTATCAAAACTAGGACACGGAACAGAATACAGGAATACTCAGACGCTTGTGTCTGTTTTGGAAATTATTATTACGGGACTTGATACTCGATACCATGGAGAAAACTGTTAAATTCTGAGATACATTCTACGTTGAAATGGCGCGTCTGTTCTTTAAGAACGGGTGAATTTTGACGCGAAGGCTGAATAAATAGTTCGTTTAGATACTCGTTAATATCAACACGTACGTACGAAAGTGCTTTGACGCATTTTGTAATTGCGCTGTACGGCAACTCGAATTCCATAGAGCTTAAAAAGGCTAACTATCTTCAATTTATAGCTTGACCGAAAATTCCCCAAACTCGGTGGACGTTTAGTCCAGTGAATCGTCCCTGAGTTAGGGAAAAAAATTTTCAGGGGAACGGTGGGTGAATTATCTGGAGGTAATCACCCTGGCTTCCCTGCGAATGTAATTAGCGAGGTAGATAAACTATCTTAATGGAAAAAATATCTTGAATATCTCTATAGCATCAAAAGTTACTTGTGATGGGAGGAACAAGTTCAGTAAGCAGATGGTAGCATAATATATGTTTTGAATCTTCGGAGATAATTCGGGCATTAACCGTGCTGATCCAGTGCACTCATTTGAGGACAATTGAAAAAATTTCAAATATAATAAATGACGTTTGAAATAACTACATCAGGGAAGTACATCATTGATAATATTCTTGTTAGTTATTATTTGTAGCGAATTTGTTCAAAAAGTAGTGTAAAATATATTTGATCATAAAATACATACTCGACAGGAGTCGCAAATTTAGCTTGAGCTAAAATATAAGACGCTCCGTTTGTAGCAAACATTGACCGCAGTTTATGAATTCACTGAAATGCGTCGATGAAGCTAAAGAGCATCCTTCAGATCAGCAGCTCTTCGGTAGGCTTTAGGAGAGAGAAAGAGACGTCGCTTTGAATTGCAGCTGGTTCTGAAGCCCATTGAATTGATGCCTGGTTTTAACGGAGCCCGTCCGTTCTTGTTCTGCAAACCAACAAAACGGTCTTACCGCTATTTCTGAGTCAAATAAAACGTGTGAACTTCAGGACAGATTTGCCAGAGAGCGCCATGGACTCCTTACGTTTCCATGATATCGTGCCCCGGCCCCTAGGCAAGCAATTCGTCGCCAGAAATTATTTGGAAATCAAATTGAGTGAGCGGCTATTGTTCGTCGTCGTGGAAAACTTGTTGAGCTGGTGGGGAGAGCTGGTCTTTTTCGTTTTGATTTTCGACATTTAGGGCGTGAAGGTAAACCTACAAGGTCATGTTAAATTGCAAGATTAGAAACTACTATAAGCATGGTTAACTTCAAAGAATCTGCCAGCAGACTGCGCGTGCCCCTTTATTACTCGCCTGTTATGGAGTCCGTGGTGAAAACGTCCAACCAAACGCGTCTGCCGGCTGGGCAATTGATGTTCCTGGGCGTTTACTTAGCGTAGGCGAACTGTTTCTTTGAAGCACATGAAACTCTTGGGATTGCTTCTTCTATATCTTGAATATTGTTTGGAAATGCCATGGGATAGTAATTTTTAATTTTTACTTTGCTGTATTCTTCACTACTATTTATCCTTATTCGCCCCATTACAGTATCAGTCTAGGGTCGAGTAGACCAATTTTCACAAGGAATAGGTCTGCCTTGTAACTGTTTTAGCAAATTTTCAATATTTCATATACAGACTTAAAGTGTTATTGCAAATCTAAACGTTGTTTTGCTGTTGTGTTGTCGCTTGTCTGTGATTGGAATTGCAATATTTTTATTCTTAGCTTTCGATGCCGTTCATAAAATTGCTGTAGAGCCTTTCGGGTGCGGAGTTAATTCGTTGACTGTATTAGGATGCTACTTTGACGAGTTTATTTCTTTAGCTAGTTCTTTAATTCGTCTTTGTTTGAAATTGTTGAGTATAATTTTGCAGAACCATTGAATTTCAAGAGTTCTGAACTTTCCATTAGTGAATTTTTCGTTGGAATTCATGATGAGAAGACAAACATGATTTTTTATTTCCGAAGCGTTAGCAGAAGGATGGAGGCAAAAGCTGACGGCTGCTGAAAAGTTTGGTAGGACCTTAAATACATTGGTAGCGGAGCACATTTTATTGTATGTTCTTGAGCATCATGTACATTCTAAAATAAATGAAATATTTCATAAAGAAAGTCTAACCAAATAAAAATATTTGTACCCACCACAGTCTTGTCACTAAGTTGTCATTCGGTGCCATTGAAAAAGTTTCTGCGTAGTTCAGGTGTGATACTTTTCCTCGAAAATATGTACCTTTCCAGATCTAAAATGCTTTGGTGGCAAAAGGCTCGCTTTATATGTTCTTACCAAGGCTAGTCATACATCGAGGACTTGAATATACGTATGGGAAAAACCCATGTAAAGGGTGTTAAGGAAAAAAAGGTACAAAATTTCACGCCCACCATACAAGGCCCAAAACTGAAAATTTGCGAAAAAAAATTTTTTTGTCAAGGTATTACCTGTTCAATGTTTGAAAGAAGGAAATGTGAAAATAATATTACCCACAAGTAATTAATTGATACATTTACTGTACAAAAATTATTCAAAGTTTCCACCACTCACATTGACGCATGTTGATTTTCGCGGACATATCAAAAACCTTGTTTTTTCAACACGTGTGAAATCAGAGGAAGATCTCGGGCCTAGAATTGCAGTGGCTTCAGGCGCTATTTTTGAAACGCCATGGCCATTTCCACGATATCCAGCAGTCCTTAAAGGGCCCATCCGATCATTTTTGCCTCCAATTTTCGAATCGAGTTTTTTATCATAAAAAACCGTACATGTCTACCAAACAACACACTAAAATTTGATGTTCCTGCGACGGTTGGAAGCTGAGGTAGGGTAGGAGAAAGAGAGCAATTGAAAGTCAGAATGGGCACAGCGCAACAGCTCATTGCGTCTTGGTCGCTCAATGATCGACTGCATTGCATTGGAATGTTGTGAGTTTGCTTCGCATTGTGCGGTGGGCATCGTCGAATGCAGGTGTGCCTGTGTTCTAAACTTTGGAATAAAAAACGGGAGAATGCCTCTTGTATCGAGAAATAGAGTCTAGCATGGCCGACCTTGCTCGCACTGCAAGAGTGCAACCCTTGATCGTTCAGGCCGCAAGCGATTATGGGCAAGAAAGTAGTTCTTTGCAAAACCATATTATTCGCACGCGACAACGGTTGTAGGGTACACCAGGGGGGCGTTCTCATCCCCCCTCAAGCTCCTTGCGTCCCCCCACCCCCCTTCATGACGCTTGCACTGCACCTCCGACACGTGATGAGTACAATTGTTTGAAGTTATGGATAATTTTTCATTAATACTATGTTTTTTACAAGTGATTTATTTACAAGAAAAACAAACGTGTGTAATTGTTATTCTTGAAAAAAATCTTTTCAATTTTGAAAACTCGACTCATACAGTTTTGGCCTACGACAATAAAACTTACGTCGTTCGACGCGGAACTTCAATGAGGAGCCAAAATAACTCGTCGAGTTTGGATTTTTAGAGTCATTGAAAACTTGAGGAATGATAATATTATGTACACATTTTCGGAAAATACCTAAGTCGTTCGAAACTTTGTTTCTATTTTTCCAAATGTTTCTTCTATTTTTATTCCTTGTGTTCAAATGTATCCGATACAACTAGCTTCATTGTTCTAATGAAAAAATTAAGGACGGTGAAATGGAATAAAAATTGTTAAATACCACGTTCTCGTAATTTACACATTTGCTTAAAAAATTTACTAACGATTGTGCTCAGGTTCGAGCTTGTGAGTTCGAGTCATAGTGCCCAGAGAATAGTCTTTTTTGCGCCTCCACTTCTCATATGCCTGCATATTTCGGTGACAGCTGACGCCGTCTTCTTCATCGCGTAAAGTGTTGTAATGCCTTCCCATGGCAGGTCTCCGTAAAATACACGCGCTTTGTGTGTTTCATCTGAGCTGTAGTGCCATGACCCTGACAAGACAGCGCTCGGCTCCAGTCATGTTTTTTTTCTTCCTGGAGCTGACCTGTGTCCACGTTGCCTACGAAATGATCGTGAGGGGAATAGTTTCTATTCAACAAAATCTAAGAACTTTCGCTATAAATTTTATAATTTGATGTGTTATGTTGATATCCTGAAGTCTATCTTGAACTGAAAGGTGTTGATATAAAATTTGTGTTCACCGAGTTCGCTCGTTCAATCCCTATTAAAATAAAAAACGTATCGCCGGTGAATTAAGGGCGATCAAGCGCGAATTCAGAGACACATTGCCGGCGAATCATCGGTGAATCACCGACGAAATGTCCACTTTATGGTCGAAATTATCGGCCTCTATACGTCCGCGGCCATCCCCGTCGCTCGTCTATGCCACATCCCTGCTCGGCCTTGCACGTCCGTGATCGTCCCTCTACGTCCCACTTCGCCGGCGATACGCCTTTGATTCGCCGGTAGCCGTCCTTGAATTTTGGGTTAAAAAATAACTCTCGAACGCGCACAGCCATGACTCGTCTCTGAATCACCCTAAATTATATAAATATAGGGGAAACTGTTGTACCTTGGACCTCGTGTAACTCGGACTTTTTGTTGATTTCAGCAATCTCTGCAAGTTTTCTGTTAACTTAAAGCACGTTTTAAGCTTGTCTTTTTTAGTTTTTGGGCATGTGTCACTAAACTCAGATTTCAGGTGCCCCACAGGAAATAATCAGATGGAACTAAATCTGCAGGCCTGTTTAACTCTTCCACTCCCGAATTGGGACACTGCGTCTCACAGCTTTTCAAAAAATCACACTTGGTGTGGGAATCGTAGCAATAACATGAAGACATCCCAGTGGGATGCCATTTTTTAGTGTATTTGCTCTAATAAATAACGTTCCATCAATAAAAATGTTTCAAACAAACACATTAGAATATATAATCCCAAAATGAAATACCGATGGGACCAAAAAATTAGGATGTGTAACCTAATTTGTGAGAAATTAGGATGTGAGAAATTTTTAAACTTATTTTCCTAGTATCCTATACTTATAAACAAGAAATATATGTCATAAGTTTTATTTGTTTTTGAAAAAAAGAATCTGCAGCGAAAGGGTTAAGTCTCCGTTCCAGGAGATTAACTTCTCATGGAAAGCTTCTCTCAAACTAGCTATTGAAATTCTGGCTGTGTGAGCTATGGCTTTATCTTGTTGAAACCATACTTTGTCCCGTTCTAGCTAATACATAGCTGGCAGAGAGAAGTCCCAAATCAATATCAAATTACGGTTTTCATTCATGCTTCCAGCACGGCCATATTCTTGATTAAAGTTTAGAATAATGATCCCTACTCTTGGCATGGCATACCAGACAGTGACACGACCCGAGTGAAGCAGCCTGTCGTAGAGTTCTCTGGACCTTACTATGCTCATGTACCTCATATGTTTTTCGTTAGCACTTCTACTGAGAAAAAAATATGCCTCATCGTAGAAGAATGCCTGGCCTTCGCTGGGTAAGGTTTGTCTTGTTTAATAATCATGTTCCGTCAGTTTTTAGAGAGCAACCATTTTGCTCGGGTGGAAACTGGAATTCATCGTAAAGAATTCGACGGAAAGAATCCACGAATTTCATATTTATAACAGAGCATGCCAACTGTAAACCTTTATACCGAATAAGCATCCGCAATTAGGTGACTTAACGACTTACGACGAAGAAGCTTTCGATCCTAGACAAGGTCCAAAACTGTTCCTCAGATTTATAAGAAACTTATATTTCTTTCGTTTTAGAGTCGGATAACCATCAATTGTTTTTTTAAGAAATCTTTTCAATCCACGCTGAATACTTCACGCACTCCTAATAGAGCGTATGCAGTCAGTCGAGATCGTGTAAAAACGGACGAACAGTAAGGCTTTAAAAGTAAAGAACTAAACATATCATCTGTTAAATTTTAAATATGGATCCTTGGATACACTGGTGTTCGGAAAACTTTGCTTTCATATTTGATACAGAAATAATGACGATTATTCAAAATTTAAATGGATTTTATGGGGAGATAAAGCTAAAGATAAATTTATGAGAAGCCTACTTCAATCTCAGCTACGAACTCTTTCAGAATTATTCCTGACTCATTGTTTTTTTTTCATTCTCGGGCCTGATTTTTCATGTAAAATGTTAATTCTGAAACCTGGTCCAAAATAGAAAATAATTTACTACTGTTTCCAATCAATCATAATTTAAATTTATATAACTCAATAACCGATGCACTAACTTTTTCTTGAAAGGAAAGGATACTACAACATTAATGAAAATTATAGCAGAGAGAATGGGAGTCCAGAATAGTCATCCACTTTCTTTGTGCACGCGCTAGCAACCGTTTAAATTTCTTGATATGCGTTAGATATATTGACAGCTCATGCACGACAGGCGTGCGCTGCAACACCCTCATGAAATATTCCTAGTCATCGGACGACTCGTCCTCGGGCTCTGCGCTCCCCTCGAAATGATCACGTACGCGCAGTTGATTATAGAGTCCACACTGATTCGAGAGACTTAATCTCTGTGTTAGACATTACTTGAGACTGACGCTGGTATTGTGCGTCAATTCCAAGTTATTAAGATGCCGTGGATTGTTATCAGCATGCCGTGGATTGTCATTAACATGCCTTGGATTGTCATTAACATGCCGTGGATTGGCATTAACATGCCGTGAATTGTCATTAGCATGCCGTGGATTGTCCTTAATTAAGCGATTACCACCGGTCCAGTCATTGAGTGTTCAGTGTCCAGTACTAGAGTGTCCAGTATTCAGAGTGTCCAGTATTAAGTGTTCTCGAGTTTATTTTCATGTTTTGACCTCATATTTTTTTCTGTCAATTTTCGCGATCTATATTTCAAAGGACGTAACTTCGCTAGTGCTCTGCGGTCTCACACACCTCACAATAATCTGGCGGACCTTCAGCTTACAGCTGGCGAGCGAACCTCTGCTCTGTTGAATGAAGTGGGGTGAAACCTGAGCATATATAGACGATACCTCTGCTACTCAAAGTTTTGTCAATGCATTAATTCATTTGAGTCACGTCGCTTATTCTCATGCGAACGAGGTCAATATAAGATTATTACTTAGTTTATTTAAGAATAAACTCCGAAAAATGCTCCAATGTGCGTAGGGGTTGTCAGGCCGGGCGCTACTCATATTTTACATTTCACATGGAAAATTTGGGCCAAAGATAATGATCGCAAATATAGATAACCCAGTTTAGAATATCATTAATTCGGCTGATTTTATCTTACTTTAGTATACATGGTCTGTTAAATTAGCCTACTGATATTAGTCAGTAGGCTGCGTTCGTGTTTCTTCTTCTTAGCTGTGCATCGTAATATTAAGCGAATTATTTATATTCTAAAGTGAAGTATGCATTTTTATGAGACACCTTGTACGACGGAGTCTATTGAATCTATTCGCATACATACTTATTTGCGCCATATCTTCCAATTTTCACTATTTAGTGTACTGTAATTTTATTATATGCTGAATGGAGTTATTTCTATATTATCACAATCGCCTAACTGTTGTACAGTTCCTAACCTGTCACTGCAGTAATTTTGTCATATTTTTTCTACCTTCTGTCCTTCCTGTCTCTTTCTATTATTTCAAACTCTTCGTAACTTGGTCTCGATTCAGGTGTTATAAATAAACGACCCCTCACAGGCATACGATAGGCTACTGGAGATAGGGTTAGGTTAGGTTCGTCCATCCCATGCCATGCCGAGAGGACTGGCGCTCCCAGGGGGCACTGTAAGGTTACCTCAGCTCTAGCTAGGCCTTAGGGACTTCCATCTTGCGTACCCACTTTGTTTCTTTCCATATACGTGCCTTCTGCACTAATGATTCTTCGTTATCTTTCTTCCTCATATTTCTTAATTAGCTGTTTCTTTGCATAGATAATCCTGAATAAGAACTCCCTGGTGCAAAGATTCTACTTTTTCTTAACATCATTCTGAACAATCCCTTCTTTTTGCTGTCTTGCAATGAGATCGCATTCGTTGTAGTTAGCTAGCTTTAATTAAGCTAATTGATTATCTGATCTATCTTTGAACTGTGTTTCCAAGAACTTGACCCTTTGTAACTTAGCCTCAAATAATTTATTTTCCGCTGACTTGTTTGCTTTGCTTTTATTCTTGAAAGCATAAAATTACGAATTTTAATTGAACGGTAAACTGTAATGAAATTAAGAATATGTTAAGGAATATAGATTTCTAGGGAAGGAACTTTTTGTGGGAAATTTAGAAAAATAACGCGAGTAACGAATAAACCTCACGAGAATAGAGCTCTCGGTCATCGTCGTAAATC
>VOMN01076835.1:0-17250 GCA_014899125.1 Orchestia grillus | reverse complement strand
AGTGTTAAAAAACTACGGGAGCACACTAGACGTTGGGTATTCCTAGTTCTAATACGATATCTCAGGCCATGTGGTACGTACAGCATGTGTGTGTAAACACGCGTGCACCAATGCAGGTTCAGCGCCGACAACTATGCAAACGTCACCAACAGGTCCCTTGAGACGACTGGCTCAACCGGTTACTGTTGCAAGCCGGCGACAGAAACCAGACTGGCAAGCCGGGCTCGATGTCTCCAAGCAGGTTATTCTGGGTATTGCATGCCGCGACTGCAAACTTTCTACCATGCACAAGGAAATGTCAAGCAACCATGGCAATAGTAGGACATTCATGTGGGACTCCAAAGTGGCAACGAGGAGGTGAGTGGGTATAAAATGTTCATTGTACACGGAGAATTTATGAGGCAAATCTATAATATCATTCAAACAGCCACTATTGTACCTTTTATGAAAATTTTAATTAAGTAGAAATAAGTTTTAAGCGACTAAATACTGTACGTATCGTTGAACAACTATCGAGGTGCAGTCAAACTTCTCAAATGCCTTTTTAAAGCTTGGTTCACATTTTAATAAAATTATACCTTAATCAAATGAAAAGCAAATAACTGACAAATAAGTAACGCATACGGTGGCATACCCTATCACGACACCGTGCCAAGATAAACCCAGAAATATGAAAAGGAAGTGCTATTTTTGCACACTTCTCAACAAAGGGTTTCACAGGCTAACCAAGAAGCTCGAAGCTCATCACACTCGCAATACTTTTAGGGCGGATTCTAGACCAATGGACAACAATATTCAAACACCCTGAGCCAGCGGTTCGTATTAACCGAACCTTTCGTTATAAGGAAAAATGATTCTTCTTCGATTTTAACTGCGGGTAGATATTTTATTATTGCACAAAATAGGAGTGTATCTGTATCTTACCCTCCGCTGCGACGGACTCACCGAACCCCTAAATTACGATCGAATTCAAGGTAAAAACCTCTGCCAAAGACCGTCCCATTAACTCAGGTGTCGCAATCAAACCAAATCTAGACGTCTCATGAGCCGAAACTTTCGAATCTGAGCCCTAAATGGCTGCTCCGTTACATCACTTTTTCGAGCAAATATTCGATACCTAACTTCATGTCGGCTTCTGCTGTATAAAAATCAGTTATACCTTTAGGATTTTTAACAAACTTCGTTCACGAAGACTATCACTAAGCAGTGATAAAAACCATCTCGAGGGAAAACCTGAAACTAATCCTACTGTTAATCCCTGCACCACGTAGCACCCCAACCAGTAACTTTTACTGCCCAGCTCAAAACATCCCCTCCTAGCCTGGTGGCACTGCCGATGATCTCACCTAACGCTCACATGCAGGCATCACCAATTTTATCATCGAGGGCCACTAAACACTCTCGTAAAATTTTTCCTTAGACTCCCTGTTTACGATCGGGACGTTCGAAGGTCGATAGGAGCCGAGAAGCCAGGCGCACCAACGAACAAAGCGGATGCTCAATTTCATCAATTGAGCACGGCCTAAACTCAGAGTTAATCTAGCACTCAACTGAGCAGTATGTCGAAGCAGACCCGATACTTTAGGACGAATGCTCAGAACATTTTTATTTGCGTTCTTATCAGTCCTTAGGCGCGAAATAGACATCCAAGCTCTTCAAGGGCCATCAGTTTGGAGAGATAAGTAATTGTACTCGGGGGATTTCTTTTTTATCAAACATCTAGTGAGCCAACATTCGCAGAACTCGCACAGAATATACAGTTTATAATGAAGAGCGACGACATTTAAAATTATTTCTCCTTTCACAGGTACATATATGGTCTCACACACTCAAGTATATATTTATAGCACAGGACAATAGTATTCTAGGAAAGCAATTTCACGTGTTGAATGTTTAGTTGCGGAACCATCGTTGGCAATCGCTGCTCGGAGATGGTTTTCATATGATAAAATTCAGCGTTCGCAAACTTGTGGTAGAATATGAGCGTATTTTTCAAAACCTATTTTCTGCAGTCTTCAAGATTTTGTCTGACATACTTGATAAACCTTGCTGCAGTGCTCTCCAAAGACGCTCGATTGGATTGAGGTCCAGGAATTGGCTTGCCACGAGAGAACATTGATTTAGTTCTTTAAAATCATTCGCATGATAAGTCGACCCTGTGTTCAGGGTTATCTTGCTGGAAATCCATTTACGTTATTGGAATAGAAATTTAGAAGCTCGAATGGACTTTTCTCCAATATGTGACGGGAGATGGCCTCCACACATGACGAGTGGAGTTATGAACTAACAATTCAATCTTGGTGTCATTAAACCAAGTAACAGTTTTCCAAAATGCAGGTCTTTTCACCAAGTGTTTTTTTTTTGCAAAGCTTAGATAATTTGCAGCGTAGTTCTTCCACAACATGAGAGTTTTACTGAGTGTGAAACAGTTGACCTTATTCTTGTAAAAAAAAATTACTAATGGTTCTTTAAAGCGCTTCCGTTTCGGAGACTTACAGATCGGTTTTTAACCCTTTGCACGTCATCACGGGAGTTATTTAATCTTCCTTGTCAAAAGTCGACGAAATCGAAATCAAATTTCCGTGGAGCACTCGACCTTGGTAAGTTAACCGTTGAGCCATAGTTCTTTAACTTAGGAATATTTTAACCAACGGTAGAGTCTGGCACATTAATCTGAGTAGAAAACTTTCTGTACAATATTTCTCGAGAATGCAGCTGAACTCTCGATTTTCGTAGATATTCTAAGACTTCAAGACTTGTTTCACTTTCAGCATGGGGTCCTTTAGGGGACTATTTACTACAACGGTTCATCAGCGACTGACTATCCGTCTAATCCTACGCCGAACCAAGTTGATATTTCTTCTCGAAACGTCTCGAATGTTCTACAAGTTATTGAAATACGATGTGATCGGAAAATTACCATAATTGTCGTGTGAAACTTATTTCACAGATAGTTGAATACGTTTGACAGGTATCATACATGATTTTGGGGTATATATGAAGCCTTTTACTTCTGAAGTTCCATACTTTGTTTCCCAATTTCACTCTGACAAACAGAATTTGTGTTTTGTTGAAGCGTGTTGGCTCGATGAAAGTTTGATAAAAATAATTAATTTTAAAGTAAGGAATTACTGTAGAATGGGCAATAGAGTTAGGTTGGTTACATTTGACATCGTTTGTTATAGGGTCTGGTGTCTCCCAAAGTAGCACTGTTAAATTACCCCAGCTATAGACAGACCTTGGGGACTTCTACCTTTCGACTTTGCTTTTTTCAATGTTCACACCTTCTTCGCTCTCTCTCTTCTTCGTATTTTCTTCACCTTCCTTCTGAAATTGCTGTGTCTATGTGCACGAGATCCTGTGTGGGAACACACCTTGAGCATAGATTTCCCGTTTTCTTTAGTTCATACTAAATGATCGTTCTCTTCGCCCTTTTCGGATCACATTTCATGTGACACGAGGATTTAAATCTAGTAATAGACATCCGAGTAAACTATTTCGGGTATATCAGGTGGTCGCTGATTTGTAACATGGAGAAATGACAGTTGGCAGTGCTACTGTTACCGTGTTCTTACCCTTGATGGAGGGACTAAGGCGTCTATTTCTACGCCATCATTACTAAAATAGTTCCAGACTCCAAATTTGAAATGTTTATTATACTCTATACTCAACAAAGAATTAAGGACCTAAATGTGTGTGAGTTTTCTATTTCGCATAAAAGATTAATTCTTGTCGTGAGGCATATAAGGAACTTGAAAAAAGAACAGCAAGTCGTCTGTACTTGGCAGATGAGGCTCTTATACTTGGCAAATGAAGGAAACTTTTCCTGGGAACATGAGGACTGCTGTGGTGGACAAGTGAAGAGACTTATTAACGGGCTGATGCGTGGCTTCTTGCTACAAAAAAAAAAAATTAGTGCTTACTGGGATGCTTTCACAGGGCCTGCGAGTAATGTTTTTACTTTTATCGTGAGTGAAAGTGACTAATGACCACACAGGGCAAAAAATACTTTCACTAAACTAACGGGAAATGTTTCAACTGAGCAAGCCTCCAGTGAACAAGAGAGACATACATGAACCTCAGAGGAGCGAAGAAAGGCTTCGTTAAGAAAGTTGGAGGGAAGTATGCATCATCACCTAAAGTTCTGTCACTGGCAGAGCTCATTAGAGCTTTCCCTGTTGGTCTTGTAAACGTTATGGACGCATAAGTTACAGCCAGAAAGGTACTTTTAGCTATGAAAAATATATTGAAATGCAAGACAGTAAAGAGAAAGAATTCTCAGAATTTGGGATTATCGTATGAGCACATAGAGTTGCTTGAGCAAGCAGGATCGAAAATATATAGATTATTGATTTAAAGCTTCCCATCTACATGAAATTTGATCCAAAGAGAGTGAAGAGAAGGACCCTACATAATATGAACTATAGAGAATGAAGCATTCATGCACAAGAATTCATCAAGCAGGAAGAGGAAGAAGTGGTGAAATACAATCAACGAAGAAGGCATGAAAATAGAAAGAAACAATGTGGACAAAATGGATAGAAAGTCTAAAACCCCAGCTAGAGCTGAGGTAACCTAACAATGTCTTTTTGGTGTAGCCAGTCCCCATTGCAACGGGTAGACAAAACTTACTAACTTTATCCTGTTGCCAATCTTATATTTCCTGAACGGGAATTGAAAGTAGAAATATCACCAACCCTAACAAATACAATTCAAGCTATTGTAATTTCACCCAGCTGCATCTGCTTTCTTTTAGCCATAGAATAATACTGAAGTCATCCGGTTGAATTCTGGGTAGCCACAAGCATATGATTTGATTTTCGGTATTGTGCTTGACGTCGGAAAGTAAGCGTAAAGCTGCTGGTAGTTCATTGATATAAAAAAATTGCAATCTGAATAGCCTAGTGCCGCGAGGAGATTCATGATTGATAATGAGAAAAAGTACCACAAATAATAACAAAAATGCTATTAGTCACATTTGCAGGACTACTCCGCTATTGACAATTGTAATCAATATCATTTTTAAAAAATAAAAAAGTAGTATGGTGCGTGGTAAGACAAGCAATACAATTTGGGTTTCAAGTTGTATTTCATTCATACTTGACTTGGCTGAGTCCTTATAAAACTGTCCTTGTAAAAATCTCCAACGGCGTCGTAGCACACCACGGCGTCAAGTGGCCTTCCAGACCTGACACCTGAAGACCTAAGCAGGGGTCCTTACCAAGTCTTTATGTGTGTGTCTGACACCCTGGCATTGCGCGCTGATGAAGTTGGACCTTGGCGTTGCGTCTCGATGCAGTGAGGCCATGATGCTGTTCCTCGATTTATTAGAGGTATTCAAGATACGCTACAAATGTTGAAGTTCATAACGTTGCGTTGTCAGTAAAGGTCGGCCGATTTTTAGTAGATCACCTTTCAACTTATTTTAGAACATGAATGCGTCTGGAAAATAGGAACTGACTACACCACCATTTAATTAAAGCATAATTCAAGCTATCTTTTCGTAGAAAAAGGTTTGAGATTCCATAACCTGTGTTAATTCATTAACCTTTTAAAATGGAAGATAGAAAATCCATTTTCAGCACTTGATACCTTTCTATTTCCATAAAGAAAAAATGCCTCATTAACAACCAAAGAAATATGCGCAGTTTATGGTGATTACTCTTGATCGAAAAGAACTGTACGGAAGGGGTTCGCGAGGTTCCGAGCTGGAGATTGTAGCCTTATTGATAAAGAGCGATCAGGCAGACCATCCTCTACAGATGATGACCAGATAGAATCATTAATTGAGAAAAATCCACATTGCTCAACCCGAGAATTGGTAAAAAGCCCCAGCCTATTAAAATCCGCCGTTCATGAGCACCTGGTAAGGCTTGGGTTCGTAAATCGCTAGGTTTGAGTGTCGCGACGCGCGTGAGAAGAACCTTTTGGATCGCATTTTCATGTGATTCGCTTCATGAACGGAAAGAAAACGCATTTTTTTAAAGCAAATTGTGACAGGAGATGAGAAATGGATTATTTAGCGAAATGCTCAGAGAAAACGATCCAGGAGTCAGCGTCATGAGCCTCCCTTAGCCACAACTAAAGCGGGTCTTCACCTTAAAGAAAGTTTTGCTTCGTGCCCGGTGGGATTGGCAAGAAATTCTGTACTAAGAGCTGCTCCCAAGTGACCAGAAAATTAATTCTGAAAAATGCTGCTCATAACTGGACGAGTTTAAAACAGCAGTTCAAAAAGAACCTTCAGAATTGGCCAACAGAAAAGACGTTGTTTTCTATCAAGATAATGCAAGACCACAATTTTCTTTGAACATCAGACAAAAATTGCATCAGCTTGGCTGGAATGCGTTACCTCACCCTCCATTTTTACCAGATATTGCTTTTTTTCATATCCACTTATTCAGGTTTTTGTAGAATAATTTCAATGGCAAAAATTCGAATTCTTCGACGATTTAAAAAAGTATCTAGTTGAATTCTTCGCCATGAAACCATCGCAATTCTGGGAAAGGAGTATTTCTACGTTGAAAGAAAGATGGAGACGCATTGTGCAACAAAATGGTTCATATTTGCTTGATTAAAAATATAATGAGTTATATTTGTCGACATTTTTCTGTCCTTCAAAGATTGGCACAAACTCTCCAGACAATCTATTAGTATATTTTGATTATTTATAGCCAAAATAGTAAGTACTTGATGCATACAATTTTATTACTGTACATTACTGCAGAAAATTATTGGATATTGCTACTCAACATCCTAATTTACTGCACGCCTCCTGATCACGTCTTAATTGATTGTGGCTACACTGCTAAACTCAATATATTCAAACATTATTACAACGCCTCAACTAGCTGAGCCGTAATATTATACCTCTGTTCCCTACAGACTCGATAATACGCCTTGATTAATACACGTTTTGTACGTGCCCAGAGATTGTCCATGCGTTATTTACGAGGCATAAATTTCGACCGTTGCTCAAATTCCTCGTTTCAGCGTGCCAGGGCTTCATTTAATGCATGTCCTGCCCCTGACGTGCGTTCTCAGTGGTCTTGTAAGCTAAAATAGCTTAGACTCGCAGGCCAGTGACGACCGGAACAAAATTTAAACATTTATTCGGGACACGCTGAGAATTTCGGACGAATTTACATAAATTACCCTCCAGTATTACGAGAAAAATATAGCAAATTTGTTTTTCACTATTTAAGACGCTTCTTTCTGCTTTCTACAAAAATATTCTTTTGTCCTAAACAACACTAAGTCAAAGCTCATTTATGTGACGCACATATATATCTATCAACCAGCAGCCCAGCTGGATGTCTCACAGCTGGGCAGGCCAGCCTGATGCCCTGACTTTCTGGGCTGCACGTCAAGGAAAACAGAGCCATATTTTGTCGCCTGTCAGTAAAAGGCCTTAAATGCCTTCACCAGCAGCAGCGCTGACTTGCTTGATGAACTTCCCCCACGGTTCTGACATCAAAGAATAATGATATCCCCAACCTAGCCACACTCCAATTATTGAGTTCCATTTTTTCACAATAACCCCGGACCCGAATCGTAGTTGTAAGAGACACAACTAAACAATAACACTGTTGAATTGCAGTTCACGTTTATGTTATTATATGTTCATTGGTACGAACAGTAAACATTTTTACCCTAAGGGTTACAATGAAATCTTAACGACATTCGTATGTCGTGTGCTTAGAACGAATGAACTTCTATAATTTTAATAATAATTGTATTAATACTTCAATTAAGGAGAACTTCAGTACACTTCTATAAAATCCGTATGAAGAGAACAATTCAAAAGCTTCGAGGCTCGAGCAAGTCGTGCACGTGCAGCAGCCCGTAAAACTCCAAGCGCCGCTCATCCATTACAATGCTAAATTTTCTCAAGTCTAGAAAGTCTATTTTAAAAATAACATAATGAAACCTTAAAATATCGAAAACTAAATTTTGCAAGTTAAATTTTAGGATAATATCCTCTTCACACAGGGTACTCGTAATAGACATAATTAATGGGTAAAAGTTATTTCAAAACAGTTTATTTCCTGAGGTAAGAAGCTAATTACTTAAAAACTCTCTTCCCAAGTACTGCTTCAATTTGACACTTACAATAAATCCTCCTGAGGTCAAGCGTTTTTTAAGAAATCTCATAATAAATTTAATTTTGCTAAGAGTACATTTCTTCCTGACACTTTGCAGCTCACTATCGAAACAATATACTTGAGGGCACAGTGCGGTAATTTTAAATCGTTCCAGTCCTCAATTGGTCATGAAAAATGAGATCAGTAAGATCAACATGCTCATTGACGCACATGTTAGTTTCCAAACATACATTCTAACAAATAATCATTGCTATAAAAAGCATATATTGACACTTTTTTAATAGGCAAAATTGTGTAGACTTCGATGCATGCTTCATTGGAAAAACTACTGGAACTTTAAAAACTACGACTTTTTTCTTGTCACGCGCGTTTGTACAGAACAATTCGAATTGATTCCCTAAAAAAAACATTTCTATCGTGGCATTGCGTACACCATGGCGATGTCCTGAACCAAACTAGATTATGCATTTCCAAGTGAGCAAGTGAGGTGTAAACACTTCTTGAAAAATCATTAAATAACATCTTAGATAGATTTGTTTTGATAATATTAACTGAATCTTACTTTGGCATTACGTACGTGCAGTTAATATATGTTTTTTATCAGACCTTTATTTTTCGTACTTAGCAATTGTGAGCAAAACTAGCGAAGCTATCAGTTTAAACGTATAAGACGGGGAAGAAACCAGGGGGAAATTTTGAAGCTGCAGGTCAGGCGTGGGGCGTGTGACCAGGTCAGGTGTTTATGCGGCCTAGAAACGCCCTAAAGAGACAGGATCGCACCTGCCAAGAACAAGAAGTTCTCCAAATCGGTCAGTTTTTTATAAAACACCCCACTGATTGGAAACACACCAGAGAAAAAATTCAGAGGGTCCCAAAAAGAAGCATTAGGTAACTCGATTGAGCAGCCTCTGTCAGCTATGGAACCATGCAATATGTACTGAAGAAGGATTTAAAGTTCCCACCCAGTAAGAATAGTAAGGCTCAACTACTGCCTGAACCCACAGAAGCAACAAGGGTGAGTCGAGCAAAGCACCTTATCGAAAAACAGAGTGACGGCACCCAGCTCCAGTGAGTCACAAAAAAATTATTCGCTGTGCAAGCAGTCCACAACCAACAAAAAGACTGTATTTATGCGCAAAAATAAACAAAATATTCCTTTGAAATGTAAGTTCTTCCCGCTTCAAAAATTGGCCTCAGTAACGGTTTGGGGAAGTGAACCACAGGAGGGTAGAAAACTCCATTCATATTCATCGAAGAAGTGGTAAAGATAAAGCAGGACACACATCTAAACTTAAAGAACAATTTGATACCTTGGATCTGTACATTTGGTGAATATAGAATTACTCGGTAGGATAGTGCCACCTCTCACAAGGCCAACCTTGTTCAAAATTAGTGTAGGAACAATATGGCTGATTTCTGATTCAAGGAGTTGTAGCCACCGCCTCCACCAGATTTAAACCCTACAGCCTTCAGTATGTGGAACATTCCTGAGTGTTAAGTCGGCTCATTAAATCATCAAGATGTTGATGATCTTAAGGCTAAACTTATATAATGCTGGAAAGATATCTTACCAGGAACTATCCGTAGAACATGTAGTCAGCATACCGATGGGTTAAAACGTGTAGTGAAGGCTAGAGGTAACTGACATCAATTCAATTGAGCATACATTCCGTTAGTTTGTAAATAAAATTGACAGAAGAATAAGTTCAGAACGAGTATGCATTTTAAATTCCTATCACACACAAACGCAGTAGCTTCAGCACAGCAACGATTGTTAGGATACATGAGCCAATTAGTAACAATAGAACTTGATAGGCCGTTCAAGGACTGTCGCCGAAGCAGCCCGGAAAAGGAATACTGGAGCACAGTGCGGTTTGGTTGCATCTCTTCCTATACAATGACACGCAAAGTGGGTAACGCAGACTGTTCGAACGCCAAGTAAAAATTTTGCACTATAAGCTAGTAGTAGTGGTGTAGATCACAGCGATTCGGTGACTCAGACCGTGTCGCACCGAAAGAGAAAGGCCATTTAGAATCGACTAAAGAAAATAGGGAATCTATCCATAACTTATGTCATCTTACAGGAACTACGAATGGGAAAAGTAAGTTGAGAATGAATTGGAAGAAAAACAAGAAGAGATAGCGAAGAAGGTTTGAAAATTGAAATTTCTTAAGTGGGCACGAAAGCCAAAAGTCCCGTAAGCTTATCTATTGCTGAGGGAACCTAACAGCGTTCCTTGGGGTCCCCAGTCTTCATATATAGCATATGATAGATAAATCTAATTCACCAAACCCTATTGCCTATCCAAATCTAAGTAGTCTGCACTGCGAAAATGAAACTCTGTTATCTATGGTAATTTTACATTCAAACGATAACTGAGAAAGAATAAGAAGGAAGAGTGCTTTTAAAACCATACAGGAACGAAAGCGCGAGAAGAGCTTAGTTACTTTACAAGACAGCTCGAGTATTTTTTAATTGAGAAATTCTGAGCTGGCGGCGATATGAGGCAAGATAACACCCTCTCAAAACTCATGCAGCTTCAAACATAGAAGAATGATTGATGGCTTGCAACTTGAAACTGCAAGGATCAAATTACGTACCGAGTGCGTTGGGCAAAAATATCAGGGAAGACCTACCTCTTACTCTCAACACTTCGCTGCCAAACGCAGTTTTTCGTGAGCGTGCTAACAGCAAAATTTCTAATGCAGACTGTGTGAACTATAGATGATCAGGTCGATTGCGTATTTTAAATGAAGACACAAGCTTCTGCCTTCTCATTTAGCAGAATTAGTAAGACCTAGCGGATTAAAAAAATATAAATTAACGAATGCGTAAATTCAGTTTCCGACTTCTGAAGGCATTCTGAATACTCTGCAACGCTGAGTTCATGGGTCGACATCTATAACTATGTATATAGTTAAAAGACCTTATCACATCATTTGGTCAAAAGTATGAGCTGGATATCAAATTATGACACTACGTATAAATCAGTGCATGTTACCAGTATCGTGCTAGCATATGAATTGCTAAGAAGTTCTCTGATTGGTTTCGATAAGTCGCTTCATATGAGAGGCGCGACAGAGAGCTAAACCTACTTTTTTCACTCTATTTATATACGAACTCTACAAATTATAGAGGGATGCACTAATAAAAACTGTCATTCACCGAATCTAACAAGTATAGAACAAGTGGCAAATGAAATAGAGCAATAAGATTTCTTAAAACAAGTGATTGCTCGGTACTGGAGAGATTTCCCGGATGCGACTGTTTTTATCATCAAAACCGCATAGCGATTTGCGGTACCTTTTGAAAGCCATCAAAATCCTGTCTAGAGTAGCCATAAAATTTCAGCATTCATCGGAAATTTTATGTACGTGGAAAGGAACAAATGAATTAATGTAGTACAAAGTTAATAACCACGTAATAGGAATGTTTTAGAGCACGCAAGTTCACGAAATAGCCAATGGCTCCTCGACACGAATGTGAGAGCAAGCCGGAGCTTAGAACACCCAGTCTAAAAGGACATATTCGCTTTACTAATTGTCTAAGAGGAAAAAATTCAGTAAAGGTGAAATCGCTTTTGACGCGTACACGAAGTACACGTTGTTCAAAACGAGATTAAAGTGATGGTGGGGGATACCCACGGGGTGCAAAAAGATAGCACTGATAAATATGGCTCAAAAGTCTTTTGGATAGCGGCATCCCAAATAGGTAGATGCATGAGATGCCGAAATTAGAGCGAAGTAACAGCATTTGTATACAAGGGCGCTAACTTTGGCTTCCACAAATGCGCTTAATGATTCAACGCGCTACGTTGCAGCGTGAGTTGAGGTCTACGCAAGCGGAAGTGTACCTCTACCTCCATTGGGGGGGGGGGATGTNGTGCTCCCCACTGAAGGAAATAACAATCTCATGAAGGATGAAAACAATCAGGGATGCAGAGAAATAGACACAGGTTGAGTGTCGCTGTTGGCTTCCATATTCACAGCTGGTGAAATTGTATGCTTTTGTCAGAATTACATACGTTAGGGAGGCCTTCAGAGAAGCAATAATGAAACGGAATCACTCATTAATTTATCAAGTATATTTTCCCAGTTCAACGACTGAATTCAACTTTCAGAGGCAAGCAGAGCAACGCGGGGCTCTACCAGCAGGTGGGAAACAAAATTAAATGTAACCTAGCAATTACTTCCGTACGACAGTTCTGGTGGACATAAAAGCACACACTTTGGGCTTCTCTTTACATATTACTAAACATATATCACACGGAATAAAAATTACGTAGTTAAGCAGCAAGAAACAACTCGTCTAATACGAGTACAAAACAGTCCCCTACATTCATAATTTTTCATCGCAACAGATTTTTCGACAATTTTACCGCGCTCAGCGAGCCGCCGTGAACATCACGTGATCAAATCTCACCAAAGGATGCGAATTTTGAGCTTCAGTTTCCCAAATGACAACATAAGTACAGTAGGCGTTTGGGCGAAGTCGAGCGTTACTTTGGGAAATAATAGTATTTACCTTCAAGTTCAGGAGAATATGGGTTACAGAATAAGAATACACGTTTTATATCACTGATGGTCCAATACAATCTCACGTTTGTGTTCTATTCGTGCAAAAAACTGTCAAATATTAATAGGGCCCACAGAGCCCACCGATCGTGCACAAATCTTTGAAAGTAGTTAAGATGATGTAGTAAAGTTCTTAATAGTGAAAAGGAGGTTCCTCGGTCGCCAACTTCCGATGATTTCTGAAGATTTATTTGGTGTAATTTTCCTCGGTGAACTACGAGAAGACATTAGGAAATAACGAACTGTGTTCTCATTATTTCCTGCGATGGAAGCGAGGGCTCGGAACACGTGACACCAGAGGAGCTCCCAAGGGTGCTCTTGTGGGACACCCAGCGACGGGGTGAGGGGGTTTGGGTGTGTGTGTGTGTTTGTGTAGGAATGATTCGTTTTAGGTAGAATTAACACCTGCCATAGCTCAACATTCACACATGAGGAAGCAACGATCAACAAAAATAATTTTTTTATTTAATTTTAAAACAGAAGCGCCCTATTTTTAACATAGAACTGTACGAGTGCATTCCAATCCAGTCCAAACCACTGCGAGTAACATACAATAAGCGGGGTTGCAATCTTGGAGAACTACGCTGTACTATCAAATTCATGTACACAATACCGTCGAACAGACAGCTAGCAGTTATTTTAACACACACTTTCTCAACTGATACAATGCATATATTGAATCGCATATAATAATTCAAATAGAACCCAAAATTCATTTTCATGAATGAGAAAGCACTATGCCCGTCGGAATCAAGCTAATTGAATCAATTCCACTTCAGCACATGAGAAATACAAATTATAGCTTTTCAGGGATGCCCAAGTACAAAGAGCACAAGACTGAATGCGTTGGAGTAAACGATCGCACGTGTAATCTCAGAAGATGTTGCAATTAATGGAACAATCCAACCTAATTTACCGGTGTCATAAACAATGCTTTACACACAGCGAAGTACTCCATGGCCTCGTGATAAGGAAACCAAGCGCTAGGAGACTATTCAAACCCCTTTTTTTAAACTTCACTTTCAACCTCACGGTTTTTGTTTTGGCTTGCAGCATCAGCAGAAAACCGCAGAAAAAAGTCGAGCGAGCTTCATATTTGCTTACATCTTCCCTAACAAGCGTGACCGTACTTGAAAACGAGTTTACTCTCTATTGAACTAAGCAAACGCTTATTCAACAACCAGACATTAGATTTTGTAGTTAATACTCTGCAACGCCTCTAAATACGATGCAAAAATAATCTTACCATCCTAAACAAACCTGAATATCATTACTAAGCTCAAGTTCTCTGTAGTACCCAAAAAAGTAAAAATATTTCCTGCAGTTCTTTACAGCAGCCAAGATTCCTCAGGCCAGTCCTACCCGTGTCCTTCAAGCGTACTCGGCGACCCGAGCTGAACGGCAGCTTTAGTACGAGGAGCAACTGCGCCGTTTATTCTCCTATAAAAACCTGAAGCAATCATTTCTTGTCAGTTTCATTGAGGGCCTCAGATAGCTGCAACTCAAGAGCAGAGAGATAAGAACAGTTGCAACCAACCAGTCCCCACCAGTCACAGTCCCCACATGGAACTATTGTTTCACTCAACTGCTACCGTATATATGATATTTTATTACTCAATTGACACCTGTAATTGCAATATGTATCACCTATCTGCAACCTAAATATAATAGCCATGTGCAAGGCACGACCACCATCTGCAATTATTTCCTCAAATGAAACGGTGTGAATTGCTACATCTTCACCGACACGTACCGTACAATAATTTTAACACAGAAACCGACCTTATTGTTTTGATCAGAGCTCGCCGAGGTAACCTTAAACTTGCTGTCCATAGCCACACCTGCTCCGCCACAACATTGACGAACTGGCGAAGCTTTAAACAATTAACTCATCGTTTCATTAGGTCAGTTCCGGGCACTAGCCCTGCCCCGCCTCACTTACGAGCTGTCTTTAACTTTTTAATTTTCGCTAATGAGATTTCAACTGAGCTGACGCTTGCACGTAACTAATTAAAAGTAACATGCCTTTAATTTAACATTAAATAATTAAATTGGTGAGAATTCTCATCAGCTCGATGAACCGATTCATCACTAGTGGAAGTGGTAGTCTGTTCCTACAGTTTGTGATTGTATATTCTGTTCTCTGAGCCAGTGATCTTATCAAGCTCCGAGCTAGATATTAAACTGGACATCGTAAAATCGAGGGGATGTCGAGATAAAATCAAGATGCTTCAAAACTTGAAGTGGATCGGAGATGCCGGCTAGTCTCAGGAAACAATTTCAAGCGCAGTCTTCGCTAGCCTGATGAGAATTCTGTGCAGTAGCAGGGGTGCTACTAGCACAAGGTTTGTAGTTAGTTAATGAACAGCAGAAGCAGCAACTGTCACAGCAGTCGACGCCAGCCCTAAGCCAAATGGCTAACTGGATCACACTGGCTAACTGGTGCTGCACGCTTGCAGTTTTGTACAGTACTTATGTATGTTCGTTGGATAATAATTTAAAATAGACTACAATGAGAGTTGCATGATATGACTTTGGTCCCGCACAACTGACCTCTAGCATTGGAACTGAAGTCGAGGGCTGAGTTGTAGTGCGCCATAAAATACAATCTCTAACATGCGACTCCGGTCCGGTATTGTAAGTTAGGGGGGCAATTAATTCCCATGACTCAGAGGCATGCTTCTGCCTAGCTATGTTCATATTATGTATATGTAATTTACGTATGAACATTCATTTTTGCCTTAATTCTTTAGTATATTTAGTTTTACACTATATTCACTTTATTTCATATATTCTAACGCAAAGTTTATCGCGGTCGTATGTAAGCTGGCGATGAATTGATATAAATATTCGAAAGATGGAAATAATGGTCCGTTATATTTGTTTGACTCAGCTAAATCATTATTCTAAAATACGCAGAATCTCACTCAACGAATCGTTGAAAGATTGAGAATTTCTTTTAATTTGTATACTTAAAAATATTGATGTTCAAAATAAGCGTGTAAATTAGACATAAATGAGCGAAAAATGTACACAAATTTGGCTACACCATTGGAAATAAAGCGTCAGTGATACAGGCAAGTGCAGAGGTATAGATAAATGACCACACCATTTGAAATTTATATCTATACACAAGCAAGTGCATAGAATCTTCACAGGACAGATGGAAGACTCTACACCTCGCCAATCTTAGACTTGGACTAAACGAATGTAAGATTAGGAGAAGCGTTAAAAGTAAAATTATAGATGCTTGAAGTCCACTAGACTCATTGGGACGGACATTTAAAAAGAATTTTAACTTAACCAGAGGGCACGCTGATAAATACTCGAATATTCTGTTCCTTACTTTTATTGTTTGTAACGATTTCAACTTAACCTTCTTTCAGGACTTGAACAATGATATTTTCGGTCGAAATCCATACAATGGTAGCTTTTCAACAAATGCTCGGTTGGAATAAAGCTATACTCGACGTAGCTCTAGTCGATGCAGTGAGTGCGCATGCCCAGACGCACCATTGCTCTGTGTGCTGTAGACAGGCGGACTGCACTTTCAATAGAGCAATATGAAGTTACGAGCAGTTTAATACACGCAATTGGATGTCCTGCTACAGCTTCTTCCTGAGTGTGGGCTGTGCCTGGGCTGTACAGCTGCGAGAGTGAGCAGCAGCTGTTGCGTCGGAGCAAGGAAGCCATTTAGAAAATTTATTTCATAAATCGATTATTTATTAATCGTCACACGTTTCTATGCGGAGATACGTATCAACTGTTGTTGCTACGATGGTCACATAAAATTTTGTTTTACGTAGCTTAAAACTGCTTCTTAAATCAACGAGTAATTCAATATTAAATAACCAAAAGATCTCTCACTACGGAAATTGAAAAAAAATCTTTCGATGACCAACGACGTCCAGCATTGCTGCATGTTCCTAACGAGAGAACAACCGACAACTATGCACGACGATCGTTACATAAATCATCATTATTTAACTATGTTAATCCAGACTATGAGCCACGGGACGAAATTGGGTCCAGCACTTGATCAGAATTTAGCAGAAATATTTCAAGAACAAATACGTAAATCGAGATAACTAACACAAGTTTATATCGAACAGCTAACGTGTGATGGTAGAAGATATATAAAAATATGCTGCAGTCTTGCAAAATATGTTATCTCTCAGAATTAGTGGAACTTGATTTTCAGTCCCTACTGGGAAAAAATTACGAATCAATGACGCTTAAATGCGCAGGCTGTGTAAATTGTGTAATATTGTGACGGCATGCCAAGGGACTTGATATGACATTAAATGAACTAATAATACAAATGAATTAAAGATCACGTTTATACCAATGATTCCTCAATTAAGTGCCGTCTGAATACAAGGAAGGTGTTTATCATATCATATACAACTAGAATATTTACCAATCACGATCTCAATCCTCTGAAACTCTGCGTGGAATGAAAAATATCTTTCTTCAAATTCTTTGCGTGATAGATACAGGGCATTTGCCTATCCCTGTCAGCAATACGATGTTATGTACAACATATTTACCCTGTAAGTCTGGGCAGTCGAGC
>VOMN01076833.1:0-15604 GCA_014899125.1 Orchestia grillus | reverse complement strand
CAACAATTCGAGAGGAGCAGTAATCAAGACCCTACAAACTTAAATACTGCAGAAGCATGGAGCATCGTCGAGATCAACGGAAGAACACCTGGGGGAGGCCAAGTTGAGTGCACTTCAGCATGAGAGAGGATCACAGAACTCTCGCTTGCGTCGGAATTGCACGCCGAATTTACCGTCAGATTGAAGTCATACAATAACGCCGCATACGACTAGAAGTATCATCACAGTGTCAATTCAGTTATAGTCCCCGAAATGTTGCAGGTGCAGAGGCTTAGGTTGGAAAACGACGTTTAAATATATTTTCACTGCCTCGGCATTTAAAGCAAAGCGGTGTGATTGTCAATGAAAATTTATATGAAAAGTGGAGTACGTATCAGTCAAATTTGGGTGTCAACGAGGTATGGTGATTTAAATTCAGTAAGAATGACAGCTTGTGTGCGTCCGAGCATTTAACTTACGATTACCGAATGTTACATTTGATTATTGTAATTTTGTGATGTTTTTGTCCATTCCCCGCGAAACTCGTTTAAAAGCAATTTTTGTCATGTTCGGATATTGACAAGGTTCGTGATATTTCCACGTTTTGTACGTACTTTGTGGATCGGAACATTGCATCCTTAACCTATGTCCGTGCTCTTTGTGTATTTTTGCACTTATAATTTCCCGTGTAATCAGTACAATAGTGAATTTATTTAAATTTAATTTGCGTGTTTTTATATCCTTCTTCGGTAGGTCGATGGGTGCATTCACGTATAAATGAGAGAGGTGTGAAGCGACGTCTCAACCCTTGACGACCTGGTTCGTTAATGTAGAGTAATTTACCACGATTTAGTTGTCAATGCAATTAACTTCTCATTTTTGTATCTTTGGGAATAATGAAGAACACGTTCATCATTTCATCATTTTTTAAAATTTCATTAACATTTTTTATGTCAATTATGTACACTAACCAGGTGTCCAGTCATATGTACGAGAAATTTAGGCGGAGCAACCCACAGAATATTCATAGGGTGAATTCCTTTTGGTGAGGAAAAAAACATAAAATAAAATCACAGTCTCTCGATAAGCTTGAGATACGCGGCTCATTTGTTTTCAAATGTTTAATCGATATGTAGATGTTATCTTCCATTATCAAAATTTCCCTGCAATGGTTGATGCACCATCGTCTGGATGTGATCATGACGCTCAAAATTAGTTACCGTTGTTACAATTTATCACACATTTGCTTCACTTCAAAAAATTTATAATTTCTGGCACACATAATAGGAAGAAAGTACCTAGGGAAACTTAACGGGGAGATCGGGTTGATATAAATTTTTAAGAGTTGGGGTGTACACATGACAAACATAGTTATAAATCATCCAAGGTTTTCATGTTTGGCATCCATCCGTAATCATGAAATTATTTATCAACATAGACTGTTAAGCGCACAGATTACCCTATAATAATCTGTACCATTTAATAAAAAATTAACCAGTATTTACGAAGGTAATCATTCGTGTGCAACAAGTCAATTCACTAACTGTTCGATTGCAGACTTTCGTTTAGCTTAATTACAAAGTACTTAGGAGCTTCATAAAGTCTTGTGTAGGCAATGAAAGCACATATTGAAACTGACGTACAAACAAACTTTAGGATAATATACAAAATTTGCGACGTATTTGATTACTAGGAGCTATTTTTAATGGACTTGCTATGTAGTGATTGAGAGTGCTAGCCCCAAACAATATAAATTTTAAATTGCTAGAAAGATATGTTGATACCATCAAGACATTTATTAACTTTCAGGCTGAACTGACGTTTGAAGGCTGATTGCATGATGATGCTTAGTAAATAGGTTTGAATATATAGACACAAACATCCGATATTGTTGATGCGCTACCAATGTTGAGCTAATTTTGCTCTGTGTTGTTTCGGATCTTTGTCTTGCTGAAAAATCCAATCTGGTTTGAATTTCAGTAGATACACACTTACATATCAGTGTTTCTCTCCAAAATATTTCTGTAATTCGCTCCATTCATCGTTCCTTCAATCATTTTAATATTTCCAACCCCTGTGGCACTAAAACAACCCCAGTGCATGATTGAGCCTTCTTCAAAAACACAGTAGGAATACTGCTTTTGTTAAGTATTTAGAGCCTGGCTTTCTCTGAACTTTCTGGACTACATTCCTGTGAAACAATTCTATTTTCATCTCATCCTACAAAAGTACGTTATTCCATAACTCTGTAGATACATTCACGAACTGCTTTGCCAAATTCAGTCAATCACAAACATATTTCCTTTTCAGAATTATAATTTTCCTTGGAGATCTAAAGAAGAAATGATGACGACGAAGTGATAACTGATTGTGTCCTTACTAACCTCAACTCTTGATCGTTCTAAATCTTGGTGGGGTTCAAAATAATTATTTTTGAATGAATTACTGATTTATCTTGTTAATAGTCTTGATACACACCCGGTTGTTTTTCTAGGACAACCAGATTTTACCAGTGAAAGCGTAGTTTTGTGAGACTTCCGGTGAGGAATTATCGTTCCAACTGAATTCAATGGAACCATTAACTGTTAAGATATTTTTCTGCAAACAAATTCACGTTCATGAAGACTTACAATACGTTTTCGAAGATCTTGATCTATCTGTTTCTGCATCCCCGTGGTGTCAATATTTACGCGAGACTTACTAGATAAAGAATGATGTAATATTTATACTTGAACCTCCATTACGTGCCTATAGTGTAATCTAAAACAGTCGAGAAACTTAAAAATGTTCTAATAATGGTACGTTACATAATATTTATTTAGAAATGCAAAAATTTTAAATGTGTTGTCAACTTTTATCTTTCTAATTTTGATATTTCTTTTACCAAAGCATTTTATTTTATAATTCCTTTTTCTGATTGTTATCATTGCCGTTTACATACATACTCTGTGAGCATTAAAAGTTTAAATTACCTCTGATGACTATAAATACATGAAATGGTATTTTTAATGGTGTATTGTGAACTTTAGCGGGGGTACTTGATATTGAATAAAAGATAGCTCACTAAAAGAGAAATTCCTTTTGTTCTGTTTACAGTGTTGGTGAGAGTAATTTTACATCTTTTACATTGCTCTGCGCGAGGTATCAAGAGGAGAGAATATATCAGGCTTAACAAATCAGAAACTTTAGCTGTATATGAGTCCAGCCCAATTTCTCTAAGAGCAGAATTGCGTGATCATATTTCTTGAAATTACCTTTACAACAGCCATGGCTGCATAATTAATGTATTGTTGTAACTCTTTTTGAAGACATTTAGGTATAGCTCCCCACACCAAACTATAATAGTCAAGGCATGAAAATACTAGAGATTGAAAAGCTAAAATTATTGTTTTCTCATCTAGCACATTTTCCACACAACGAAATAATATCAGGCCATTTATTTAATTGCATTTTTTTTCACGTAGGATTTAAAAATATATTCTGGTCGAATCAAACGCCTGGATTTTTTGGTTTTATATGTCTCTTTGATTACATTGTTTCCAATAGTTGGAGTAAATTTAGGTAGCTTTTTCATTCCATCTTTGGAGTCAAAAATAATTCATTTTGGCTTCCTTGCTTTCATATTGGGAGCATTTTGGTCATGGCATTTTTTTAAACTGTTTGATTGACCTTCACCGATTGATTTTGTTACTTATAGTTTGAGTGGAACACTTAATACGATTTGAATGTTATCTGCATACATCGAGATTTCCATTTATGGTCGCATTGATGGGAAGTCATTTATAAAATTGAGAACAGAATTGGGCCGTGGATGAGCCCAAGCGGGACTTCAAATGCATTACTTGTATAGGTTGACTCTCAGATCACCTTTTTATCAATCAACTTCTGATACAATCAAGGGCGAACCTAATCATTGTCATAAGAAAGCCGGGAAAAGATTTCCCTGATAAATTGGACATTTTCGAATCTACAATGGAAAACATTTATGTACGTATAGCTTGCAAGGCTTCCAAACTTACCAGATCCGAATACAAAAGCCTCTTGAAATCAAAAATTCTACAGATCTAAACAACTATCTCATGCAGCGGTTCTAGAACACCTCCAAACAAAGTTATAGAAAATTCGACTTCACCTACTATAAGCAAACATTCTGTCACCCATTTCTTTTCTTTCTTCTTTCACTTTAGTCAATTTTTATAGATATGTTCTTTTTTTCCTTTCTTCCGCTTGTTTTTCATTCCTATGCAGTCCGTCATAATTAAGTGCCTATGAATTCATTGCTTTTGCCGACATTACTTTTGCCAACATCCGCTGGTCATTTCAATGATTGTCATGGATAGTGAGGAAATAACTCTAATTTTTTGGAAAAATCAGATGAAGATTTAGGAATACCTGGAATAAATTCGGTTTCAACTTCCTTCTTCAAGCTTATTTGTTAGTAATTTTAAATCTAACTTCTATATTATATCTAGCCAGGTTGTCTAAAAATTGAGTAACTTCCCAAGCTCTCCTAATTTCAGTAAGCCATATGAATGATCATGACGAAATTTTTGCGGATATCGAACCAGATATTAATTAATCGTTTTAACTCACAATTTTTAAACCTAACAGTATTGTAAATTGCGTCTAAATCTGTCCATATATATATATATATATATAACTTCCAAAATTCAACAAATCACTATCAACAAATTCCACTGACTTCTTTGTCGTAATAGAACTGCAGTTCACTTTATAAAACGATAGATGAAATAAATTGTACTATCCGAAAACTAAATAGTAATTATGATATCATAAGCTTTACTGAAAGCTGGCTAGATGACACATCTACGAAAATAACTCACCTGCATAATTTTGCCAGCTGTTATTCAGTAGGGTAAACCGGGACGAAAAGTTACATGGGGCCCATTGTGACAGTGCAGTGTTTAGTTTTCCATGCATGATTTTGATTCTACTTTTTGCATCCTTGCTAGCGAAAGGAGCTCGTTGCGCTAGCAGAGATGCAAAAGGTAGTATCAAAATCATTAGCGGAAAGCAAAACGACGCGTTGTCCCAAGGTGCCCCAGGGAACTTCCGGTCCCGGCTTACCCTACGTAAGAATGGTGGGCGTGACAAAAGAGTATGTACATTTCAACAGATGCATTCGAAAGTCATAACGTATACAACAAAAATCCTTGATCACATCGAAACTCTATTCACAGAACTACCGAAAACGGCAAGCGCGTTATTTTAGGAACCCCAGTATACGTGGGCCTTTTTCAACGCGTCAACTTTCTTGAATGTACTCAACCGCATTTTATCGCTGTTTGATAAATTTGGATATTAATGACGATACTTTGTTAAATTACAGTCACTTATCCTAGTGACATGTTAGAACTCTCTTTCCATTGTACGTCAGAAAGTTAATCAGGGTATACATATTATAGAATGTATATTTTCCATTAGATATGACATTATTGAATTCCTAAATTTAAATAATGTCTGATTTCTTCATTAAATTTTATACTTGAGTAGTTTTATATTAGTTAATGATAAGTGGATTGGGTTATATACACGAATGTGTACGCACAGAATGCATTTCTTTAGGATACCCCAGTATACATAGAACTTATTCGGCCCCACAAGTAGCTACATATAGAAATGTCACTTGAAATTGCTTTCATTGATAGTCTCATATGAGAAGCGTAAGACAAAATCTATAACAGACACTATCTTTAAAAATTGAGCACAACTGTAGCCCGTTTGCTTTTCAGAGTTATTGCATGAACTTCTTCAGTTAAATAATGAACAGCGACTATTATGCAAACAAAATCTTTCAGCACTTCCTCGATGGTAGTCTGACCAATTGATAAGGTAGAAAAGGCTGTGTAACAGGCCTGATTAGAACAGAATTATCTACAGATGGCTGAACGAGCTGGCAACGATGGCGATTCTCGATTAATGAGGCCTCACCATTTCCAATCTGCTCTCCATACCATTTCCTCAGAAACACGTGGCCGAGTTCGCACCCAACAGCGCGTCGAGCGACACATCTAGGCGACAGCTTCTGCTACATCTCTGCCTTTTGCTACTGGCCTTATTTCTTTATCAAGATTTTTCACTCCACGTGTTTTTATTTATCGTTGATTTAAACTAAGGAAAGTTACTCTTTATTTCGAATTAAAAAAATAGCTTATTTTACATGAAGTTTGACTTGACCCTTTTTAAATTAGCGGTTGCTTCAAGATGATTTTGATCATTGTTCTAAAAATTTTCAAGAATATTCATCTTTTTCGTTTATTTTCTGTATATTGGTTACTGATAGACATTGTTTTATTTTAGGGTCTGAAATCATTTAAAATTGTATGAACTCGTTTACAAATGTAAAATTTTATTTCGATATTAGAAAACAAATTAATTTGATCAACATTGCTCCTCATTTAAAAAAATCAAAACCCCGTTTTGAAAGTTCCAATTTACCCTTTTTCTTAAGTAATTTAGAAATCTAATCATAATTTATATTATATGAATTCTCCTTGCAACATTAATGAATTATTTTCAAGGTATCTTATATGTAGAATGCAACTAAGATTTTGTTAAAATAATTGAATGTAATAAAATATTTTCAAAACGAATGAAAATGCTTAATCATCTAATGTGAGACTCGACCTGTTTCTCTGTGTGATTCATATCAGGTGGCATCACATGGACCCAAACTTCAGTGTACCTTTTGGCTCAGCTAAGAACGTGGGCAGAAAGTTACCTCTCTATCTAAACGAGGGAAAAATTCAAAGTAAGATGTATAAAGGTAGTGCAGCGATGACACGTGAGAGTCCGGCTTCATGGTACGCCAGCCTCTTCCACGTCGAAATTGAACAATAAACTATGTAAAGAAACTACAAACCCAAGCCTACCAGAGACTTCTAGAACACACGTGCTAATTCTACAAGTATCAACAAATACGAAGGAGAAGTGCTACTTCTCATAAGAGACAAGACGAGGACAGCCATTGTCAGAATGCACCACAAATGAGGCACAAAAATCCATCATATCCCGGAGGAAAATAATTCCCTTAAGGGCACGAAAGGACTCAACTTCTTCACTTATTCTTAAGGAAATAAATGGCAACAGATATTAGTGAGCCAAAAATGATGGGTGTGAAAGCTTCTATACCAACGTCACAAGCTGGAAGATTTGCGAGTTTTTTACTATATGAATACACGGATTTATTCGGCGACAGGTTAACTTTTTAGAACTACAACGTCGGTGAACGAAATGGTAAAATCTGTTAGATCTTAGATATTCACAATGTTTTTTTTTGCCTTATGAAATATTTCATTATATTTAAATCAAATTTTCGCGTGGCTACGCCTCGTAAATATTCGTCTACAAATAGAATATGCAAATGCAATGTAATATTGCACGGGAATATCTGGTGAATTCGTGTGGAGTTATTTAGGCATGCAAATGTAAACAAATTATTTTACGTACATAGGCTGCATCGGAAAAACAACACAGAATTCATTTCATTGTTTTTAAGATTTGTCTTCTGGTTTCAAATTAATTATGGAAAACTCTTCAGATGACAACTACTCAATATTTTAACGGATAATATGGCTAAACTTTTATTTTTCTTGCTGATTAAATTAAGGTCAAACTAGGCAAAGTTTAATTTTGATACTGTATGAGGAAATCATAAATTGCTCAATATTAATGAAGAATCACATAACTTAGTTATGAAGCGTTAATGTAATTAAATTTTTCCAGCTTTGGGGTTGTGCTAACTCCATTGTATTACACTGGATTACAAATAGCTCGTAACTGGTGTAAAAGTGTATTAGAGTAAATCGAAGATGCTGCTTTCAAATCCATGCTGAAAATTAATCTAGCATGGTAATATTTTGGGTGCAATAGAATATAACTGTAATTTCATTTAGAAATAGACCATATTAGCCTATACTATTTCCACGCTAGAGTATTGGAATCCTTCAAAAAGTAGGGAAAATTGAATATTGTAGAGATAGACATAATTTAAACAATTTTGGTCAGCTCTCCATTCTTGGTTTGAAATTAAACGCACTGTATCATAGTACATTAATTAGCTACCGGTGAAAATACTCATCGATGATTTACATTTTTGATGAATTATTCTCAAAATACATAATTAATTTTATAACGTCGAGGGAACATGAAGTAATTTTATATGTCATAATATGTCTCGCATCCAACCTACTACCAGCTACTACAGCTTTCTATCTTCCTCCTATGTTTATTCAGTGTGTGACTGTTCACTTCTTTCATGAGGCCTTCGAAATTAAAACCGCACGATATCTCAATTAAGCCAACCTATTTGAATTAATGCAAGATTATGTAATCATTTATACATCTATCAAGGGTAAGAGTTTAAAAAAAGGTTATGTATATAATTTCGAAGCGAATGCGTTTGCTGTATTCTGGTTATCAAACACTAGACACACGCAGCCGGAGCACTTCGGTGACGGAGGCCTGAATTGAATTACTGATGCCGGATGCCTGAATTGCCTTTGGTGACGGAGGCCTGAATTGCCTTCGGTGACGGAGGCCTGAATTGAATTACTNATTACTGATGCCGGATACCTGACGGATGCCTGAATTGCCTTTGGTGACGTAGGCCTTAACTTAATTTCTATCGATACAATTTTCGGAACTCGTCACAGACATACAGTGTCTAGACATTAGTACTTGCACAAAACTACTTTTGATGCATTATTGAAAATTTCGAGCTCTGGTTCGGAGAGAAGAGTACAGCTAGTTCAGAGAGCATATGTTTTCCATAATATTGTACTTAAGCAGAACAGAACAAAATTTCTTGATAATCAGAAAATCAACTAAGCAAAAAAATGTATGGGACACAAGTGTTCTGCTACAATTGATATCCTGTTAAATCATTATTATTTTACTGCACAATTTGAGTGTCTTTATTTAAAAAAATTGTAAAGATTTCAAGAGTTTTTAAAAACACACGAAATGTAACCGAACTACGATCGGGGCAATCGTATTTCGTTAAAGACGTATCTTCAGTGAATACAATGCCCAAAGTTAAAGAAATTACCGAAGCTATTCGAAAGTAATTAGTTTGAGTTCGTAATGAAGACTTAATTCACAGGTAAATTGCTGAACAAATGATGGTTCTACATACACGACTGTCGCCGCAATAGTTGAGAAGCATAGAGAGCCTGGGGCACTCTCCAATCTACCAAGAGTCGGAGCTTCTCGCAAGAACCCGGACCGCTGGCGACACTACATGTTACGTTTAAGTGACGAATGAACTCGTGTCAGCTCGTGCATACCAACAGAAAGACCTGGAGTCACAAAGAATTTACGTCGGTCGAAAAACGGTTTCTAAACGATTACATCGAAGTGGCCTACATGTCTTCACTCCACGCAGAACTCATCTTCTCGCAGCTAGACATGTGAAGAACCGTTTAAAGTTTGCCAGAGACCATCTCGACAAGAATTGAGAATTGAGAATTGGGGACGGGTTGTTAGACCAAAGGAAAGCAAAATTGAACTTTTCGGCCGAAAAAACGCTCGTCATGCTTGGAGGAAATCAAGGACTGTTTATAATCCTACGGACACTATCCCTACTGTCAAGCAAGGAAGAGGCAGCATCAGGGTGTGGAGCTATTTATTACCCATGGTGTAGGGTAGCTCTTCATCATTGGCGGAAAAATGAATAGTTTCAGGTACATGCAGATGCTGGAGCAAAAGCTGCTTCCGAGCGCAAGAAGAGTCTACTGCCGTGCAGTTGAATCTTTCAGCAGAACAATGACCCTAACTTATGGCAGAATAAGAAAAGAATGGTTTGCAAATAAGAAAAAAGTGTTCATGAGTGGCCTAGCCAATCACCTGATCTCAATCCTATAGAAAATTAGTGGCGAATATTCAAAACTGCTGTGCACAGAAGGTGTCTATAAAACTCTGCTGATTTGAGGATCACCTGCTAGCAAGAACGGAACAAAGTACAACAAACGAGTGTCAAGAGTTAGTTTCCAGTTACTTTAACCGTGTCCATGCTGTTACTGCAAATAATGGTGACGCCACAAAGTACTAAATATATATTTTGAGTTTTTACCAAATATTTTTTGTCCCATACTTTTATTGCTTAGGTCATTTTTTGGTGGTCAATAAATTTTGTTTAGTTGTTTTTAAATATTTATGTAAATATACGTTCTCTGAACTACCTGTATTATTTACCACGCACGAGAGCTAGAAATTTTGAAAAGGCATCAAAAATCGAGTTGTGCAAACAATTATGTCGGTACAATTATGTCGGTACATATATTTAGGTTTATCGCTCTTTTGTATTTAAATTTCAATTCGGTAAGGTTGTACCTTCATTCCGTTGTGTGTCTCGCTTTCTAATAGCCCTATAGAAAAAAATTTCCAGAACATAAAATGAACTATAAATTTGTGTGTACATCCATATCCACTGAATATGGCAGAATACAGCCGTGCCTTGGTTACCATCCAGGTTGCGGTTGTACGAGTAAACTGTGTCAGCAGCAATTTCGTTCATCAGATGAAAGCTTTCAAAATCAGAGCTGTTTAAATCATTCAAATCAAATATTCTATCAAAATCGGCGGAACATTTATGAAATTGACAAAAGAAACGGAAGAAGAGCAGGTAATCGAGAAATACAAAGACGAATACGGGAATATTTTGGGCGCTGATATAAGGCTAAACATGAAAACATACAACAGAGAACATAAAACATAAGAAGAAGAGATTGAAAGGGGGAATATTTGTATAGAGGATAAAGCAAGAGGTACAGAAAGATGAAGCAGCTTAAGAGGAGAAGAAAGAAATGCATATAGTGCACTGTATCCTTAGGCGTCTATTCTCTTCGAAATCGATTTGAATAATCTTTTTTCTTTGTGGGAATATCGTTCTTAGAGTTTAATTCGGAGTGAGTTTCGGAGGGGAGAAGGATCGACCCAAAAGGAAAACTAGGTATGGAAGACAGTATTCAGATATTTCCTTATTTTACCTCTCATACGAGTTCCGAAAATATTATGAGGTAATTACCACAGGAGAATGGGTTGCTTCTTCTTGGTAATGCAGCGATGAGGTGTCGGGGTAGCTAGGAGTAGTTCCGAAGGTTGAGGAGGCAGGTGTGTTGTGGAGGCCAACCAACGTAGTTCAGTAGGTGCTGCGAGCACTGGTCCAATGAGCTTGGTACGCGGGAAGAACTTTTTTATAAATACTTCTACTTTAACAACAACACTAATATTCAGTGCTTTCGGTTTTGGTGAAGAAAAGTTGTGATTTTTTGTGTATGTATGTATTTGTCTTGCTCAAGTACCTTCCTTGTACGAAGGGCCAGACACTCATATGTTCATGAAAGAAATAATTTCTGCGATGTACTAGTGATAACAGAAACCGGCAGCATTACTCTGAATTTAAAACATAAGTAACCTTTTACGTATAAGGCATTCAGGCCCGTTAGACCCAGTTCTAAAGGTGCAGGATGAATTAGGAAAATGGTGGTTAAGGTTTATTTATAGAAGGAAATAAGTTGTCTGCTCGTCCGCTATTCGCTCAAACCGGCCATCATGAATATTTGACATGAAACCGGAGTAAATTTATCCATCCCTATTACTCCAAAACTAGGTTCCAGTTAAACTTTCTTTAAAACGGCGTTAAATCTTGGAACCCATTTATTTTTTGTCATTTATGAAGTGAAAGTCCGCCTTACTTGAGTGCTGACTTATTCTTTCTAGTTGCGAATTGTTGTGACGCATTAACCGCGGTAGAATAGGCATTAGCTAGGTTATTCGTTCCCGCGTAGAGGCCGCGGAACCCCAGCGAAACTCTGTGTTAGCCGTTCGTCCGTGGGAAATCGACGGCTTCTAAATGGGTGAACATAAGCACATTATAAAAGTGTAATTTGTTTTTTGTGAATATTATTGTGCGGTTATTGTGCGGAATCGTGTACAGCTGGTCTAAGTCTAAGAGCCTAACGGCGAGCAAACATTATTAAATTGCCTTGGGTTCAACAAAGGGGCTAAATTGGAGTAGCTCAGCTGAAGTCAACTAGTGAGTATAACTTGTGACGTACTTAATTGCTGAGAGACGGTGAGGGGAGTCATGCTGGAGTTTTTCGTGCTTTGGTGGCAGCTCGACTTTTCGGGAACACTCGTACCTCCACCAGGCAGCTACTCGTTGTCTGAACTCCAATCGGGGACGCTTATCAGGGGTACAGCGAGCCCGACCTGAACGTGGAGAGGTCTCATCATGCCCGTGTTAAAAGTCCCGTCCCCTGCCTCTTGTATGAGACAGAAATCTCCGTTTCTACGCAAGCATTGCGCTCTCCATGCGGGGAAGCAGTTTAAAAAGCGTAGACCTCGCGCAGCAAATGACGATAAATGCTCCGAGGCCAAACCGAAGCCTGTAACGAAAGCACGGAGCGCCTCGAGAACAGATTTTACGAGGACACCACAAAATCCAGTAACAGAAAGACGATATTTCATTTATGTCATGTTAGAGACGCCGCTCGCATATGGTCAGCCTGGGACGACAAGCTCCTCACATGAGGATTGCCAATAAAATCACGTGGTTCCCCCCGCACCACGAGAAAGCCCAGACAGCCATATCACCCCTCCCTCCCTCAATATTTTACCTCCCCACGAAAAACGTCGAAGAAACAACGGCGACGTTGCATCTGTCTTCTGGAACCTTCTTCGGGTGATATGACAACGTGGCAGTCGGGGTGTTTAAAAGGGTCCACGCCGGATGAGCAGCATCAGAAGAGAGGACGACGTTGGAAAGACATGCGTACTCGAGGAGCGTTGAGTGTCGGGTAAACTTATTTTAGTCTACAGGAGCTTGAGAGGAGAGTCTGGTCGTATAGTCGTAGCAGCTGGTATTGTATTTGATGAAATTAATGTGACCTAATGTCGATTTGTCTTGGTGTAATCTGCTCGTTTGAAGCACCCTCTACTTGTGTAAAGTATGTGGCTATTCAGAGCTCAAGTCGTTGGCTTGTTATTATGTTCGTTCAATCCATCCAGGATTAAGGGTTATTTTCAGCTCTTCTAGAGCTACTACTCCAACTGCGTGAGGCGCTTGCGTGTTCCCGTGTTCCAGTTGTGGATATTGGTCTAACTTGTGTTTGTTGGGCAACTCCTGAAGCTCTTGCAAGATTACTGTCCAATTAATTTCTAAATTTACCTTTGAATCTTGGAACTGTTTTCTTCAATCCCCACTCAGAGCATACAGAAACACGTGCTTAGACCACTCGGAAAAACGCTACGATAAAAGTTGAAATCTATTACCTTGAGATAAACCTATATTTACCTTGTGGAAAACGAGTCAGCGTCACGCAATTTGAGCCCGCAGCATCATTTCCCTTGTGAGCCAGTTCAGAGCCACGGCCTCTCGCCCTATGCCCACTACGTTACGATACAATTTGAGGGCTATCGATTATATTTAATGGTGTGAAAGTAGAGTTTATTCACTCTGGTGCTGAAGGAACTTGGCTTGAACTCACATTGTCGGAGACCTTGTATGGACAAGGGGTGGAGCATACTCTACCTCTGTACCGTCTATCCTTTGCTCCTGCTCCCTATAGTGCTTATGGAAAGAACCTAAAAAAGAACCTTTATTATTTCCAACACGTTTTACGGTTGGGTTTTCAAATGCCTTACTACTACTGGGGTGGCGAGGGATGCGTGGTTTACACTTCCTTTACCAAGGGAAGTACTTAAGTATAGGTTGCTAAAGTTTAGTGGCCTTCAGTGTTTCATGTATACGGTCTAGTTCGTATTCAATGTTTCAATGTTTAATCCTGTGTAAAGTAAAACCTTTGTTCGGCGAAATCTTATTCTTCTGAGCAAGTCTATTTTTAGCCAGGTCTGTCATATACTCCAAACGTTAAAAGCAAACCTTGCGTGCAATATCTTATTAAGGTACTGATAATGATATTTGTTGCGTAAAGGGATTTGTAACAGAACACGCCTCACCTTGTATGTGAGTAAATTAATTTCAAGTATGTTGTAGAATATATAGCTCTTATTGACTAGATGTTAAAAAATTCTTTACTTTGAATCGTCCGACAGCTTGCGGTAGTTGTAATTATCTGACCCCAGAGCTATGCCTGCATACAAAGTTATACGAGGTAGATCAAAACGTTCGGTGAGCATATCTGATACTGTAATATCTTCGATACCCGGGGAGCTGAAGTGATGGAGAGCATCTGATGGCAACGCACTCCCCCTCAGTGGCGAGCGTTCACGTGTACATCAGTGTGCTACAGTGAGTCGAGGAATAAGGCAGTTGTTGAAGCGTAATTCTATACCTGTAAATTTATTACTTATACCTTTATTAATTTTCGTAGTCATTACAATGATTGTACTCATGGATAGTGAAGGAATAAAGTACTGTTTTTTTAACAATACTTTGCTTAATTAGATCAAAATTTAGGAATGTCTGAAATATCGTGATTTCCTCTTCTTTTTGAAACTAATTTTTGAGTGATTTTAAGTTCTGTTTCTATATTTTATTTAGCCAAACGGTTTGAACCTTAAGTAGTTTGTCCAACTTCTCAACATTTGTGTAGGCAATATAACTGATCATGAAATTTTTGCTGATATTGATCCAGACGAAAATCATTTTAACTTACTATTTTCGAACCTTAAAAGTATTGTCTCTATTGACGTACAAAAATTCAACGAATTATTTAAAACAAATCCCAATGACTTCTCTATCATGTGCTGGAACTGCAGATCACTTCTTTGGAAGATAGATGAAAAAGGTTTTACTTTCTCAGAACTAAATTGTAATTTTGGTATAAGTTTCACTGAAAGCTGGTTAGATAATATATCGTAGAATATGATTCAAGTGTAGAATTACGCAAACTATTATTCACGACGTAGCAATGGCTGGCGTGGCAGAGGAATACGTACGTACTCATCTGAACAAATGTATTCTAAAGTCATCCGAAATGCAACGGCAAACGTTGATCACATTCAAACTTTATTCATAGAACTATGATAACACTGGGGAGCACACTTTTTTGTTGAGTTAGGTTTGGCAGTTGTTAATAAGTAATTTTTGAGTTCTGAATCCGAAACTGGTCTCAGTTTCTCTCTATCACATTAATTTTAGGAACTATAGGGTTTTCATTATCTTAAAAAATATGAAAAATACTGTACATAACAATAACAGTGCTTGTTCCATGGAAAGTTGCAAATATTAAAATACAATGGAAAATGAAAGAAATAGGCATGAATATAATTTCTATTTAACATCATTATGTTTTAACGAAGGATATGGCAATAATTGTGCGCAGGTTAAGGTAAAAATTTACGTTTGTAACTTTTCCAGGACTGTTCAACTTGAGGACTATCGCGTATGATGCTCCAACAATAGTCAGCCATCATATTCACATCCCATAAGCCCTGGTGACGTTCTTCTATAACCTTCAAATCTTAGTGAAATCGTTCACCTGGCTCGTCACTAACATCACCAAGGTTTTTCGGAAATCTAGCAAGATGGCTATGTAAAAAATGTACTTGAATACTCCTGTTGCAACCAAGTGCTTTCTAGCTCTCCAACAGTTTCTGAACAGCTTCTGTGTAATTACTTGCGCGTGTATTTCCAAGA